>JANJXV010000058.1:230000-232500 GCA_024803745.1 Megascapheus bottae | reverse complement strand
AACCCTAACCCGTACCCTTACCCTAACCCTAAACCTAACCTTAACCATAACCCTAACCCTAAACCTTACCCTTACCCTAACCAGAACCGTAACCCTAACTCTAACCCTACACATAACACTAACCCTAACACTTACAGCACCCTAACCCTAACCCTAACCCTATCTCTAACCCCTAAGCCTAACCATAACCCTAACCCTAACCCTTACCCTTATCCTAACCCTAACCCTAACCCTAACACTTACCCTTACACTAAACCCTATCCTAACCTTAAAGCTAATCTTAACCCTTACCCTAACCCTAACCCTAACCCTTACCCTTACCCTAACATTAAAAGTAAACCTAACCCTAACCCTAAACCTAACCCTAACCCTTACCCTAAACCTAACCCTAACCCTTACCCTTACCCTAACCCTAAACAGAAACCTAACCCTAACCCTAAACCTAACCCTAACACTTACCCTAACCCTAACCCTTACCCTTACCCTAACCCTAACCCTAAACCTAAACCTACCCCTAACCCCAACCCTTACCCTTACCCTAACACTAAACCTAAACTTAACCCTAACCCTAACCATAACCCTTGCCCTTATCCTAACTCTATCCATAATCCTAACCCTAACCCTTACCATAACCCTAACCCTAACCGTAAACCTTAACCTAAACCTAACCCTGACCCTAAACCTTACTCTTACCTTAACCCTAACCCTAACCCTTACACTTAGCATAACGCTAACCCTAACTCTACCCCTAACCCTAATCCTTACACTTACCCTAACACTAAATCTCACCATAACCCCAACCCTAAACCTAAACCTAACCGTAACCCTAAACCTTATCCTTGCCCTAACCCTAACCCTAATCCTAACCCTAAACCTAACCCTAACCTAACCCTTACCATATCCCTAACCCTAATCCTAACTCTAACCCTTACCCTTACCCTAACCCTACCCCTAAAAATAATCCTAACCCTAACCTTAACCCTAACCCTTACCCTTACCCTAACCCTAACCCTAACCCTAACCCTAACCCTAACATTAACCCTTACCCTTAGCCTAACTCTAACCTAAACCTAACCCTAAACCTAACCCTAACCCTAACCCTAAGCCTAACCCTTACCATATCCCTAACCCTAATCCTAACTCTAACCCTTACCCTTACCCTAACCCTACCCCTAAATCTAATCCTAACCCTAACCTTAACCCTAACCCTTACCCTTACCCTAACCCTAACCGTAACCCTAACCCGAAACCTAACCTTAACCCTAACCTTAACCCTAACCCTAACCCTAACGCTTACCCTAACTCTAACCCTTACCCTTACCTTATCACTAACCCTAACCCTAACACGTACAGTTACCCTAACTCTAACCCTAACCCTAACCCTAACCCACACCATAACCGTAACCCTAACCCTAACCCTAAACTTTACCCTTACCATAACCCTAAACCTAAAATTAACCCTAACCATAACCCTAACACTAACACTAAAGCTAACCCTAACCGTAACCCTAACCCTTAACCTAACCCTAACAATATTCCTAACAACTAACCCTTACCCTTACCCTAACCCTAACCCTAACTCTATTTCTAACCCTAACCATAACCCTAACCCTAACACTTACCCTAAACCTACTCCTAACCCTTACTCTAACCCTAACCCTAACCCTAACCTTAACCCTAACCCTTACCCTTACCCTTACCCTAACCCTAAGCCTAACCCTAAAACTAACGCTAACTCTAAACCTAACCCTAAACCTTAGCCTAACCCTAACCCTAACCCTAAACCTAACCCTTACCCTTAGCCTAAACCTAACCCTAACCCTTACCTTCAACCTAACACTAACCTTAACCCTAACTCTAAGCCTAACCCTAACCCTAACCTTAACCCTAACCCTTATACTTACCCTAACCCTAACCCTAACCCTAAACCTAACCCTAAACCTAACCCCTACCCTTAACCTAACACTAACCCTAACCCTAACACTTACCCTAACCCTAAGCCTAAACCAAACCCTAATCCTTAACCTTACCCTAACCCTTACCCTAACCCTAAACCTAACCCAAACCCTAACCTTAACCCTAAACCTAACCCTTACCCTTAACATAACCCTAACGCTAACCCTAACCGTAACCCCATAGCCTAAACCTAACCCTAACGCTAACCCTTACCCTTATCCTCACCCTAAACCTAACACTAACCCTAACTCTAACCCTTACCCTAACCCTAACCCTAACCGTAACGCTAACCCTAACCCTTACCCTTATCTTAACACTAACCCTAACCATAACCCTAACACTTACCCTTACCCTAACCCCTACCATAACCCTAACACTAACCCTAACCTTACCCAAAACCTACCCCTAACCCTAACCCTAACCTTTACCCTTACCCTAACCCTAAACCTAATCCTAACCCAATCCCTAAACCTTATACTAACCCTAACAATAACGCTAACCCTGAACCTAACCCTAACACTAACCCTAACCACTAACCCTAACC
>JANJXV010000058.1:222500-225000 GCA_024803745.1 Megascapheus bottae | reverse complement strand
AACCCCAACCCTAACCCTGACCCTAACCCTTACCCTTACCTTAACTCTAACCCTAACCCTATCACATACCCTTACCCTAACTCTAACCCTAACACATATACTTACCCTAACCCTAACCCACACTGTAACCGTAACCGTAACCCTAACCCTAACCCTAACCTTTACCCTTACCATAACCCTAAACCTAAACTTAACACTAACCATAACCCTAACACTAACACTAAGGCTAACCCTAACCCTAACCCTAACCCTAACCCTTCACCTAACCCTAACACTATTCCTAACAACTAACGCTAAACCTTACCCTAACCCTAACCCTAACCCTAAGCATTACCCTTACCCTAACCCTAATCCTACCTCTAACCCTAACCATAACCCTAACCCTAACACTTACCCTAACCCTACTCCTAACCCTTACTGTAACCCTAACCTCAACCTTAACCCTAAGCCTAACCGTTACCCTTACCCTAACCCTAACCCTAACCCTAATCCTAACCCTAAACCTAACAGTAACCCTAACCCTAACAGTAACCCTTACCCTTACCCTAACCCTAACCCTAAACCTAACACTAACCCTTATCCTAACCCTAACCCTAACCCTAACACTTACCCTTACCCTAACTCTAACCCTATCCTATACCCTTAACGCTAACCTTAACCCTAACCCTAACCCTTACTCTTACCCTAACCCCAAACCTAACCCTAACCCAAACCCTAACCCTTTCCCTAACACTAACCCTAATCCTAACTCTAACCCTTACCCTTACCCTAACCCTAACCCTAACCCTAAACTTAACCCTAACCCTAACCTTAACCCTAACCCTTACCCTTAACCTTACCCTAACACTAAGCCTAACCCTAACCCTAACGCTAATCCTAAACCTAACCCTTACCCTTAGCCTAACCCTAACCCTAACCCTAACCCTAACCCTAACCCTAACCTTTACCCTTAGCCTAAACCTAACCCTAAACCTAACCCTAAACCTTACCTTCAACCTAACTCTAACCTTAAACTTAGCCCTAACCCTAACCATTAACCTTACCCTAACCCTAAACCTAAACCTTACCCTTAACCTAACACTAACCCTAACCCTAACACTTACCCTAACCCTAAGCCTAACCTTAACCCGAACCCTTAAACTTACACTAAACCTTACACTAGCCCTAAATCTAACCCTAACCTTACCCTAACCCTAAACCTAACCCTTACCCTTAACCTAACACTAACCCTAACCCTAACACTTACCCTAACCCTTAGCCTAACGCTAACCCTTACAATTACCCTCACCCTAAACCTAACACTAACCCTAACTCTAACCCTTACCCTAACCCTAACCCTAACCCTAATCTTAACCCTAACCTTTACCCTTACCCTTACCCTAACCCTAACCCTAACCCTAACCCTTACCCTTATCCTCACCCTAACCCTAACCCTAACACTTACCCTTACCCTAACCCCTACCCTAACCCTAACACTAACCCTAACCTTACCCTAAACCTACCCCTACCCTTAACCCTAAACTTTACCCTTACACTAACCCTAAACCTAACCTTATCCCTAACCCTAACCCTAACCGTTACCCTTACCCTAACCATAAACCTAATCCTAACCCTAACCCTAACCCTTATCCTAACCCTAACGCTAACAATAACCCTTAACCTAACAATAACACTAACCCTAACCACTAACCCTACCCCTTACCCAACCATAACCCTAACCCTAACTCTTAAAATTACCCTAATCCTAATCCTTATCCCAAGCCTAAAAAATACCCTTACCCTTAACCGAACACTAAACCTAACCTTAACACTAACCCTAACCCTAACCCTTACCCTTATCCTAAACTTAACCCTAACCCTAACCCTAACCCTTACCCTTACCCTAAACCTAACCCTAACCCTTACCCTAAACCTAACCCTAACCCTAAATGTTACCCTTACCTTAACCCTAACCCTAACCCTTACCCTTACCCTAACGCTAACACAAACCCTAACAGTAACCATAACACTTACCCTTACCCTAACCCTAACCCTAACCATAACCCCAACCCTAAACCTAACCCTAAGCGTAACCCTAACCCTTACCCTTAACCTAACCCTAACCCTAACCCTAACCCTAACCCTTATCCTTACCCTAACCCTAACCCTAATCCTAACCCTAACCCTAATCCTAACCCTAACCCTTAACATTACCCTCACCCTAACCCTAAACTTAACACTAACCCTAACCCTAACCCTAACCTCAACCCCAACCCTTACCCTTACACTAACACTAACACTAACCCTAACCCTAAATGTAACCCTAACCCTAAACCTTAACCTTTCCCTTACCCTAACCCTAAACCTAACACTAACCTTAAACCCTAAGCCTAACAGTAACCATAACGCTAACCCTTACCCTTATCCTAACCCTAACCCTAACCATAAACCTAACCCTTACCCCTACTCTAACCCTAAACCTAACCTTAACCCTAACCTAACCCTAACCCTTACTCTTACC
>JANJXV010000058.1:215000-217500 GCA_024803745.1 Megascapheus bottae | reverse complement strand
TAAACCTAACCCTAACCCTTACCCTAACCCTAACCTAACCCTAACCCGTATCCTAACGCTAACCCTAACCCTAACCCAAAATTTTACTCTTACCATAACCTAAACCTAACCATAACCCTAACCCTAACCCTAACCCTTACCCTTACCCTAACCCTAACCCTAACCCTAACCCTAAACCATACCCTTACACTAAACCTAACCCTAACCCTTATGCTACACCTAACCCTAACCCTAAACATAACACATAACTTTACCCTAACCCTAACCCTAACCATAACCGTAACCCTAAACCTAACCCTAACACTTACCCTTACCTTAACCTAACCCTAACCCAAAGGCTAACCTTAACTGTAACACTTACCCTAACCCTAACCCTAACCCTTACCCTTACCCTAACCTTAACCCTAACCCTGAATCTAACCCTTACCCTTACACTAACCCTAACCCTAAACCTAACCCTAACCCTTACCCTTACCCTAACCCTAACTCTAAACCTAACCCTTACCCTTACCCTAACCCTAACCCAAATCTAACCCTAACCCTAACCCTAAACCTAATCCTAACCCTAAACCTAACCCTTGCCCTTACCCTAAAGTTAACGCTAACCCTAACCCATAACCCTAACCCTAACCCTCACGTTTACCGTTACACTAACACTAACCCTAACCCTAACCCTAACCAGAACACTTCCCCTAACCCTAACTAGAACCCTAACCCGTACCCTTACCCTAACCCTAAAATTAACCCATACCCTAAACCTAACCGTAACCCTAACCCTTACCCCAACACTTACCCTAACCCTGACCCTAACCCTAACACTTCCCCTTACCCTAACCCTAACCCTAACCCTACCCCTTATCCTAATCCTAACCCTAACCCTTACCCTAACACTAACACTAACCCTAACCCTAACCCCTAACCCTAACTCTTAACATAACCCTAACGCTAACCCTACCCCTAACCATTACCCTTACTCTAATCCTGAACCTAACTCTAACCCTAATCCTAACACTAACCTTAACACTTACCCTAACCCTAAAACTAACCCTTACCCTAACTCTAACCCTAAACCTAATCCTAACCTTAACCCTAATCCTAACCCTAACCCTTACCCTTACCCTAAACCTAACCCTAAACCTAACACTAAACCTAACCCTAACCCTAACCATAACCCTAACCCTAACCCTAACCCTTGCCTTACCCTAACCCTAGCCCTAACCATAACCCTTACTCTAACCCTAACCCTAAACTTAACCCTTAAACTTACCCTAACCCTAAAACTAACCCTAACGCTAACCCCTAACCCTAACCCAAACCCTAACCCTAACCCTAACACTTCCACTTACCCTAAACCCAACCTTAAACTTAACCCTAAACCTAACCCTTACCCTAACCCTAACCCTAATCCTAACCCTTCCCCTTACCTATTACTAAACCTAACCCTAACCTTAAACCTAACCCATACCCTTACCCTAACCCTAACCATAACCCTAACCCTAAACCTTACCCTTACACTAACCCTAACCCTAACCTACCCCTAACTCTAACCCTAACCCTAACCCTAACCCAACCAATTACCCTAACCCTAACCCTAATCCTAACCCTAAACCTAACCCTAACCCTGATCCTTAACCTAACCGTAACCCTAACCCTAGCCCTAACACTAACACTTACCCATACCCTAACCCTAAGACTAACCCTAACCCTTATCCTAACCCTAACCCTAACCCGAACCCGAACCCTTACCCTTACCCTAACCCTAAACCTAACTCTAAACCTAACCCTAACCTTAACCCTAACCCTAACCCAAATCCTAACCCTTACCATTACCCTAAATCTAACCCTAACCCTAACCCTAACCCTAACCTTAACATTAACCCTAACCCTTACCCTTGCCCTTACCCTAACCCTAGCCCTAACCCTAACACTTACTCTAAACCTAACCCTAATCCTAAACCTTACACTTACCCTAACCCTAAACCTAACCCTAATCATAAACCCTAACCCTAACCCAAACCATAACCCTAACCCTAACCCTAACCCTTACCCTAACCCTAACCCTATCCCTAACCCTAAACCTAACCCTAACCCTGACCCTAAACCTAACCTTTGCCCTTACCCTAAAGTTAACCCTAACCCTAACCCATAACCCTAAACCTAAACCTAACGTTTACCGTTACCCTAACCCTAACCCTAACCCTAACCAGAACATTTACCCTAACCCTAACTCTAAGCCTAACCCTTACACTTACCCTAACCCTAAAATTAACCCATACCCTAAACCTAACCCTAACCATAACCCTAACCAGAACATTTACCCTAACCCTAACCCTAAACCTAACACTTCCCCTTACCATAAGCCTAACCCTAACCCTACCCCTTACCCTAATCCTAAGCCTAACCCTTACCCTAACTCTAACACTAACCCTAACCCTAACCCCTAACCCTAACCCTTAACATAACCCTAACCCTAACCCTACCCCTAAACCTTACCCTTACT
>JANJXV010000058.1:90000-210000 GCA_024803745.1 Megascapheus bottae | reverse complement strand
ACCCTAAACCTAACCCTATCCTTAACCCTAAACCTGACCCTAACCCTTACCCTTACCCTAAACCTAACCGTAAACCTAACCTTAACCCTAACCCTAACAATAACCATAATCCTGACCTTAACCCTAACACTTGCCCTTACCCTAACCCTAGCCCTAACCCTAACCCTTACTCTAAACCTAAACCTAAACCTAACCCTAACCCTAACCCTAAACCTAACCCTAACCCTTACACTTACCTTAACCCTAAACCTAACATTAAACTTAACCCTAACCCTTATCCTTACCGTAACCTAACCCTAACCCTAAACCTAAACCTATCCCTAACCCTAAACTTAACCCTTACATTTACCCTAACCCCAACCCTAAACCTAACCCTACTCCTTACCCTTACTCTAAGCCTAACCCTAACCCTAAGCCTAACCCTAACCTTAACCCTAAGCCTTACCCTAACACTAACTCCTAAACCTAACCATAACCCTAACACTAACCCTTAACCTTTCCCTAACCCTAAACCTAACCCTAACCCTAACCCTAACCCTAGCCCTTATCCTTACCCTAACCCTAACCCTAGCCCTAACCCAAAAACTTACCCTTACCTTAAAACTAACCCTAACCTATACGCTAAACCTAACCCTGACCCTAACCTAACCTCAACCCTTACGCTAACCCTAACCCTTACCCTTACCCTTACCCTAACCCTAACCCTAACCCTCACACTTACCCTTACCCTAACCCTAAACCTAACCCTAACCCTAACCCTAACACTTACCCTTACACTAAACCTAACCATAAACCTCACCCTAACCCTAACCCTAACCCCTAACACTAACCCTAACCTTTACGCTTACCCTAACCCTAACTCTAACCCTAACCCTAACCAGAACACTTACCCTAACCCTAACCCAAACCCTTACCCTTAAGCTTACCCTAACCCTAAACCTAACAATAAACCTAACCCTAACCCTAACCCTAACCCTAACCCTAAACCTAAACCTAACCCTTACCCTTATCCTAACCCTAACCCTAACCCTAACCCTTACCCTAACCCTTACCCTAACTCTTAACCTAACCCTAACCCTTATGCTTACCCTAAGCCTCACCCTAAACCTAACCCTAACCCTAACCCATAACCCTAGAACTAACCCTAAACCTTAACCTTACCCTAACACTTACCCTAACCCTAACCCTAACCCTAACCCTAACACTTACCCTAACCCTAACACTAACTCTAACAATAACCCTTAACCTAACCCTAACCCTAACGCTAACCCTAACACTTACCCTTACCCTAACACTTACCCTAACCCTAACATTAAACCTAACCCATAACCCTAACCATTACCCTTACCCTAACCCTAACCTTAAACCTAAACCTAACACTTACCCTCACTCTAACCCTAACCCTAACCCTTACCCTTACACTAACCCTAACCCTAACCTTAATCCCAGCCCTAAACCTAACCCTAATCTCAACCCTTACCCTAACACTTACCCTAACCCTAACCCTAACCCTAACACTTACCCTAACCCTAAACCTAACTCTAAAAATAACCCTTAACCTAACCCTAATCCTAACCCTAACCCTAACAGATACACTTGCACTAACCCTAACCCTAACCCTAACCCTTACCCTAACCCTAACCCTAACCCTTAACCTAACCCTAACACAAACCCTAACCCCTAACTCTAACCCTTAACCTAACACTAATCTAACCCTAACCCAAAACCTTAACCTTACCCGAACCTAAACTTAACTCTAACCCTAACCCTAACCCTAAACCTAAACTTAAGCCTAACCCTAACCCTAACCCTTGCCCTTACCCTAACCCTAACCCTAACACTAACCCTAACCTTAACCCTAACCCTAACCCTAACCCTTACCCTTACCCTAATCCTAACCCTAAACCTTACACTAACCCTAACCCTAACCCTACCCCTAACCCTTACCCTACCCTAACCCTAACACTAAACCTAACCCTAACACCTAAGCCTAACCCTAACCCTAACCCTAACCCTTACCCTTATCCTAACCCTAACCCTAACACTTACCCTTACACTAAACCCTACCCTAACCTTAACGCTAACCCTAACCCTAAACATAAACCTAACACTAACCCTAAACCTAACCCTAATCCTTACCCTAACCCTAACCCTTACCCTTACCCTAACCCTAAACCTAAAACTAAACTTAACCCTAACCCTGACCCTTACCCTTACCCTAACACTAAACCTAACCTTAACCCTAACCCTAACCCTAAACCTTACCCTTATCCTAACCCTATCCCTAACCCTAACCCTTCCCCTAACCCTAACTCTTACCCTTACCCTAACACTAAACCTAACCTTAACCCTAACCCTAAGCCTAACCCTTACCCTTATCCTAACCCTAAACCTAACCCTAACCCTAACACTTATCCTTACCCTAACCCTAACCCTAACCCTAAATTTAACCCTTACCCTAAACCTATCCCTAACCCATACGCTAAACCTAACCCTAACCCTAACTCTAACCCTAACCCTAACACTTGCCCTTACACTAACCCTAACCACAAACCTCACCCTAATCCTAACGCTAACCCCTAACCCTAACCCTAAACCAAACCTTTACCCTTACCCTAACCCTAACTCTAACCCTAACCCTAACCAGAACACTTACCCTAAACCTAACCCTAACCCTTACCCTTAAGCTTAACCTAACCATAAACCTAACTCTAACCATAACCCTAACCCTAAACCTAACCCTAACCGTAACCCTAAACCTTACCCTTACCCTAAAACTAACCCCAACCCTAACCCTAACCCTAACCCTAACCATAAACCTAAACCTAAACTTAACCCTAACCCTAACCCTAACCCTAAAAATAATGCTAACCCTAAACCTAACCCTAAAGATAACCCTAAACCTAACCCTAACCCTTACCCTAACCCGTACCCTTACCCTTAAACTAACCCTAACCCTAACCCTAACCCTAACTCTTACCCTTGCCCTACCCCTAAACCTAACATTAACCCTGACCCTAACCCTAACACTTACCCTTACCCTAAACCTAACCTTACCCTTACCCTAACACTAAACCTAAACCTATCACTAACCCTAACCCTAACGCTAACCCTAACACTTACCCTACCCTAACCCTAACCCTAACCCTAACCCCTAAGCCTAATCCTAACCCTAACCCTACGCCTTACCCTTATCCTAAACTTAACCCTAACCCTAAAACTTACCCTTACCCTAAACCCTACCCTAACCCTAACACTAACCCTAACCCTTACACTTACCCTAACCTTTTCCCTTACCCTAACCCTAAACATAAACCCAACCCAAACCCTAAACCTAACCCTAACCCTTACCCTGACACTAACCCTTAACCTAACCCTAACCCTAAACCTAAACCAAACCCTAACCCTAACCCTAACCTTAATCCTAACCCGAACCCTAACCCTAACCCTAACCCTAACCCTTATCCTTACCCTAACCCTAACCCTAACCCTAAACCTAACCTTTACCCTTACCCTAACCCTAACCGTAACCCTAACCGTAACCCCTAAGCCTAACCCTAACCTAACGCAAACCCTTACCCTTATCCTAACCCTAACGCTCACCCTAACCCTAACCCGTACCCTTACCCTAACCCTAAACCTAACCTTAACCCTAACCCTAACCCTAACCCTTACCCTTACCCTAACCCTAACCCTAAACCTAACCCTAAAACTTACCCTTACCCTAACCCTAACCCTAACCCAAACCCTTACCCTAAACCTAACCCCAACCCTAACCCTGACCCTAACCCTTACCCTTACCTTAACACTAACCCTAACCCTAACACATACCCTTACCCTAACTCTAACCCTAACCCTAACCCTAACCCTAACACATATCCTTACCTAACCCTAACCGTAACCGTAACCCTATCCCTAACCCTGACCCTAACCTTTACCCTTACCCTAACCCTGAACCTAAACGTAACCCTAACCCTAACCCTAAAGCTAACTCTAACCCTAACCCTAACCCTAACCCTAAACCCAACCCTATCCCCTAATCTTAACCATAACCCTAACCCTAACACTTACCCTTATCCTAACCCTAACCCTAACCCTAACACTTACCTTACCCTAAACCCTGCCCTACCCCTAACGCTAACCCTAACTCTTACCCTAACCCTAACCCTAAACCTTACCTTTACCCTTAACCTAACACTAAACATAACCTTAACCCTAACCCTAACCCTAACTCTTACCCTTACCCTAACCCTAACCCTAACCCTAAACCTTACCCTTACCCTAAACCTAACCCTAACCCTTACCCTAAACCTAACCCCAACCCTAACCCTGACCCTAACCTTTACCCTTACCTTAACCCTAACCCTAACACATAACCTTTCCCTAACTCTAACGCTAACCCTAACCCTAACCCTAACACATATACTTACCCTAACCCTAACCATAACCATAACCCTGACCCTAAAACTAACCCTAAACCTAACCTTTACCCTTACCCTAACCCTAACCCTAACCTTAACCCCAACCCTAAACCTAACCCTAACCCTAAACCTAAACTTTAACCTAACCCTAACCCTACCCATATCCCTAAAACTTGCCCTTACCCTAACACTTACCCTAACCCTAACCCTAGTCTTAACGCTTACTCTAACCCTAACCCTAACCCTAACCCTAACCTAACCCTAACCCTAACCCTAACCTACCCCTACCCCTAACTCTAACCCTAACCCTATCTCTACCACTTACCCTAACCCTAACCATAATCTTAACCCTAACCATAACCCTAAACCTAACGCTAACCCTAACCCTGACCCTTACCCTAACCGTAACCCTAACCCTAGCCCTAACACTAACACTTCCCCATACCCTAACCCTAAGCCTAACCCTAACCCTTATCCTAACCCTAAAACTAACACTAACACTAAACCTTACCCTTACCCTAACCCTAAATCTAACTCTAACCCTAACCCTAACCTTAACCCCAACCCTAACCCAAAACCTAAACCTTACCCTTACCCTAAACCTAACCCTAAACCTAAACCTAACCCTAAACCTAACCTTAACCCTAACCCTAACCCTTGCCCTTACCCTAACCCTAGCCCTAACCCTAACCCTTACTCTAAACCTAACTCTAATCCTAACCCTTACACTTACCCAAACCCTAAACCTAACCCTAATCCTAAACCCTAACCATAACCTAAACCCAAACCCTAACCCTTACTCTTATTCTATCCCTAACCCTAACCCTAACACTTCCCCTTACCCAAAAACCTACACTAAGCCTAACGCTAAAACTAACTCTTACCCTAACCCTTACCCTAACCCTAAACCTAACCCTAACCCTTACCCTTACCCTAACCCTAAACCCAACATTAACTCTAACCCTAACCCTAACACTTACCCTTACCCTAAACCTAACCTTACCCTATCCCTAACCCTAAACCTAACCCTAACCCTAACCCTAACCCTAAACTTAACCCTAACCCTAACCCTAACACTTACCCTTATCCTAACCCTTACCCTAAACCTAACACTAACCCTAACCCTAACCCTAACCCTAACACTTACCCTACCCTAACCCTAACCCTAACCCTAACCCCTAAGCCTAACCCTAACTCTAACCCTTCCCTTATCCTAACGCTAACCATAACCCTAACTCTGACCCTTACCTAAACCCTACCCTAACCCTAACACTAACCCTAACCCTTACCCTAACCCTAAGCCTAACCCTTTCCCTTACCCTAACCCTAAACATAAACCTAACCCTAATCCTAAACCTAACCCTAACCCTTACCCTGACCCTAACCCTTACTCTTAACCTAACCCTAACCCTAAACCTAACTCTAACCCTAACCCTAACCTTAACCCTAACCGGAACCCTACCCCTAACCCTACCCCTTATCCTTACCCTAACCCTAACCCTAACCCTAAACCTAACTCTAACCCTAACCCTAACCTTAACCCTAACCCGAACCCTACCCCTAACCCTACCCCTTATCCTTACCCTAACCCTAACCCTAACCCTAAACCTAACCTTTACCCTTACCCTAACCCTAACCGTAACCCCTAAGCCTAACCCTAACCTAACGCTAACCCTTATCCTTATCCTAAACCTAACACTCACCCTAACCCTAACCCGTACCCTTACCCTAACCCTAACCCTAAACCTAACCCTAAACCTTACACTTACCCTAACTCTAACCCAAACCCTTACCCTAAACCTAAACCCAACCCTAACCCTAACCCTTACCTTAACCCTAACCCTAACCCTAACACATACCCTTACCCTAAATCTAACCCTAAACCTAACCCTAACCCTAACACATATCCATACCCTAACCCTAACCCTAACCGTAACCATAACCCTAACCCTAACCATAACCCTAACCTTTAGCCTTACCGTAACCCTAAACCTGAAATTAACCCTAAACCTAACCCTAACAGTAACGCTAACTCTAACCCTAACCCTAACCCTAGCCCTTACCTAAGCCTAACACTAATCCTAACAACTAACCCTAACCCTTACCCTAACCCTAACCCTAACCCTAACCATAACCATAACCCTTACCCTTAACCTTACCCTAACCCTAACCCTACCTCTAACCCTAACCATAACCCTAACCCTAACACTTACAATAACCCTACTCCTAACCCTAAACCTAACCTCAACCTTACCCCTAACCCTGACCCTAAACGTAACCCTTACCCTTACCTAACCCTAACCCTAACCCTAATCCTAAACCTAACACTAACCTTAACCCTAACCCTTATCCTTACAATAACCCTAACCCTAATCCTAACCCTAACCCTAACTCTCAACCTATACCTAACCCTAACACTAACCTCAACCTTATCCCTATCCCTAACCCTAAACCTAATCCTTACCCTCACCCTAACACTAAGCCTTACCCTTACCCTAACCCTAACCCTAACCCTCACCCTAACCTTACCTTAACCCTAACCCTTAACGTAAACCTAACCCTAACCCTAACCTCAACCTTAACCCTAACTCTAACCCTAAACCTAACCCTTACCCTAACCCTAACCCTAACCCTAACCCTAACCTTTACCCTAACACTTACCCTAACCCTAACCCTTCCCCTAATTCTAACAATAACCCTAACCCTAAAGCTAACACTAACACTAACACCTAACCCGAAAACCAACCCTAACCCTAACCCTAAACCTTACCATTACTCTAACCCTAACCCTTACCTTGACCCCAACACAAAACCTAACCCTAACCCTAACCTTTACCCTAACACTTACCCTAACCCTAACCCTTCCCCTAATTCTAACAATAACCCTTACCCTAACCCTAACCCTAACGCTAACCCTAACACTTACCCTTACCCTTACCCTAACCCTAAACATAACCCTAACCCTAACCCTAACCTTAACCCTAACCCTAACCCTAACACTTACCCTTATCCTAACCCTAAACCTAACCCTAACCCTAACCCTAACCCTAACTTTAACCATAACCCTAACCCTTACCCTTATCCTAACCCTAACCCTAAACCTGTCAATAACCCTAACCCTAACTCTAACCCTAACCCTAACCCTTACCCTACCCTAAGCCTAACCCTAACCCCAACCCTATCCCCTAAGCTTAACCATAACCCTAACCCTAACACTTACCCTTATCCTAACCCTAACCCTAACCCTAACCCTAACACTTACCTTACCCTAAACCCTGCCCTACCCCTAACGCTAACCCTAACTCTTACCCTAACCCTATCCCTAAACCTTACCTTTACCCTTACCCTAACACTAAACCTAACCTTAACCCTAACCCTAACCCTAACCCTTACCCTTATCCTAACCCTAACCCTAACCCTAATCCTAAACCTTACCCTTGCACTAAACATAACCCTAACCCTTCCCCTAAAACTAACCCTGACTCTAACCCTTACCCTTACCTGAACCCTAACAATAAACCTAACCCTAACCATTGCCCTTACCCTAACCCTAACCCTAACCTTAAACCCAGTCCTAAACCTAACCCTAACCGTAAACATAACCCTTAACCTTACCCTAACTCTAAGAGTAAACCTAGCCCTAAAACTAACCCTAACACTTACCCTAACCCTAAACGTAACCCTGTCCCTAACCCGTACCCTTACCCTTACCCTAACCCTAACCCTAACCCTAACCGTTACCTTTAGCCTAACCCTAACATTAAACCTAAACCTAACGCTTACCCTCACCTTAACCCTAAACTTAAACCTAACCCTAACCCTAACTCTAACCTTAACCCTAACCCTTATCCTTACCCTAACCCTAACACTAACCCTAAACCTAAACCTAACCCTTACCCTTACCCTAACCCTAACACTAACTGTAACCCCTAAACCCTAAGCCTAACCCTAAACCTAATGCTAACCCTTAACCTTACCCTCACCCTAACCCTAATCCTAACCCTAACCCTTACCCTTACCCTAACCCTAAACCTAATCTTAACCCTAAACCTAACACTAACCCTTACCCTTACCCTAACCCTAACACTAACCCTGACCCTAAACCTTACCATTACCCTAACCCTAACCCTAAACATAACCCTAACCCTAACCCTAACCCTAACCTTATCCCTAACCCTAACCCTTACCCTTACCTTAACCCTAACCCTAAACCTAACACTTACCCTTACCCTAACGCTAACCCTAACCATAAACCTAACCCAAAACCTAACCCTAATACATATCCTTAACCTAACCCTAACCCTAACCCTAACCCTAACCCTAAGCTTTACTCTTACCCTAACCCTAACCCTAACCCTAACCCTAACCCTAACCCTAACCCTTACACTTACCTAAACCTAACCCTTACCCTTATCCTAAACCTAACCCTATCCCTAACCCTTACCCTTACCTTAACCCTAACCCTAACCCTAACCCTTACCCTTACCATAACGCTAACACTAACTCTAACCGTAACCCTAACCCTTACCCTTACCCTAACCCTAACCCTAACCTTAACCCCATCGCTAAACCTAACCCTAACCGTAAACCTAACCCTTACCCTTACCCTAACCCTAACCCTAAACCTAACCCTAACCCTAACCCTTATCCTTACCCTAACACTAACCCTAACCCTAACCCTAACCCTAACCCTAACCATTACCCTCACCCTAACCCTAACCTTAACCCTAACCCTAACCCTAACCCTAACCTTAAACCTAACACTTATCCTTACCCTAACCCTAACACTAACCCTAAACCTAAACGTAACCCTAACCCTAAACCGAACCCTTACCCTTACCATAACCCTAACCCTAACACTAACCTTAAACCCTAAGCCTAACCCTAACCATAACGCTAACCCTTACCCTTATCCTAACCCTAACCCTAAACCTAAACCTAACCCTTACCCTTACTCTAACCCTAAACCTAAACTTAACCCTAACCCTAACCCTTACACTTACCCTTACCCTAAACCTAACCGTAAACCTTACACTTACACTAACCCTAGCCCTACGCTTACCCTAAACCTAACCCTAACTCTAACCCTTACCCTTAAATTAACGCTAACTCTAACCCTAAAACTTACCTTTACCCTAACGCTAACACTAACCCTAACCCTAAACCTAACCCTAACACATATCCTTACCCTAACCCTAACCCTAACCGTAACCCTAACTCTTAGCCTAACTCTAACCCTAACCTTTACCCTTACCATAACAATAACACTAAACTTAACACCAACCCTAAACCTAACTCGTTCCCTAACCCTAACCCTTACCCTTACCCTAACCATAACCCTAAACCTAACCCTAACCCTAACCCTAACACTTACCCTTACCCTAACCCCTACCCTAACCCTAACGCTAACCCTAACCATACCCTAACCCTAACCCATACCCTAAACCTAACCCTTACCATTATGCTAACCCTAACCCTAACCCTAACCCTAACCCTAACCCTTACCCTTACCGTTACCCTAAACCTAACCCTTTCCCTTACCCTAACACTAAACCTAACATTAACCATAACCCTAACCCTAACCCTTACCCTTACCCTTAACCTAACCCCAACCCTAAACCTTACCCTTACACTAACCCTAACCCTAACCCTAACCCTAACACATATACTTACCCTAACCCTATCCCTAACCCTTACAGTAGCCCTAACCCTAACCCTAATCCTTACCCTTACCCTAACCCTAACCATAACCCTAACCCTAACCCTAACCCTAACCCTAACCCTTACCTTACCCTGACCCTAACCCTAACTCTAACCCTAACCATAACCCTAACCCTAACACTTACCCTAACCCTAATCCTAACCCTTACCCTAACCCTAACCTCAAACTTAACCCTAAACCTAACCCTAATCCTAAACCTTACGCTTACCCTACTCCTAACCCTAACCCTAACCCTTACCCTAACCCTAACCCTAACACTTACCCTAACCCTAATCCTTACCCTTACCCTAAACCTAAACCTAAACCTAAACCTAACCCTAACACTAACCCTAACCCCTAACCCTAAATCTAAACCTAACCCTAACCCTAAACCTTACCCTTACCCTAACCCTAACCCTAACCTTAACCCCAACCCTAAACCTAACCCTAACCCTAACATTTACCATAACAATTACCCTAACCCTAACCCTAACCCTAACACTTACCCTAACCCTAACCCTAACTCTAACAATAACCCTTAACCTAACCCTAACCCTAACGCTAACCCTAACACTTACACTTACTCTAACCCTTACACTAACCCTAACATTAACCCTAACCCATAACCCTAACCCTTACCCTTAGCCTAACCCTAACAATAAACCTAACACTTACCCTAACCCTAACCCTAACCCTAACACTTACCCTAACCCTAACCCTAACTCTAACTCTAATAATAACCCTTATCCTAACCCTAACCTAACCCTATCCCTAACACTTACCCTTACCCTAAACCTAAAACTAACCTAAGCCTTACCCTAATCCTAACCCTAACCCTTATCCTAACCCTAAACCTTAACCTTACCCTAACCCTAAACCTAACTCTAACCCTAACCCTAGCCCTAAACCTAACCTAAACCTTAACCCTAACCCTAACCCTAACCCTTGCCCTTACCTTAACCCTAACCCTAACCCTAACCTTAACCCTAACCCTAACCCTAACCCTTACCCTTACCCTAACCCTAACCCTAAACCTAACACGAACCCTAACCCTAACCCTAACCCTTACCCTACCCTAACCCTAACCCTAACCCAACCCCTAAGCCTAACCCTAACCCAATCCTAACCCTTACCCTTACCCTTACCCTAACCCTAACCCTAAACCTAACACGAACCCTAACCCTAACCCTAACCCTTACCCTACCCTAACCCTAACCCTAACCCAACCCCTAAGCCTAACCCTAACCCAATCCTAACCCTTACCCTTACCCTTACCCTAACCCTAACCCTAACCCTTACCCTAACCCTAACCCTAACTCTTACCCTAACCCTTGCCCTTACCCTAACCCTAACCCTAAACCTAACCCTAACCCTAACCCTAACCTTAACCCTAACCCTAACCCTAACCCTTACCCTTACCCTAACACTTACCCTAACCCTAACCTTAACCATAACACTTACCCTAAACTTAATCCTAACTCTAACCCTAACCCATAACCCTAAAACTAACCCTAACCCCAACCCTAAACCTAAACCTAACCCTAACCCTTACCATAATACTTACCCTAACCCTAACCCTAACCCTAACCCTAACACTTACCGTAACCCTAATCCTAACTCGAACAATAGCCCTTAACCTAACCCTAACATTAACCCTAACCCATAACCCTAACCCTTACCCTAACCCTAACCCTAACCCTTACCCTAAC
This sequence comes from Megascapheus bottae, assembly GCA_024803745.1. Classification (NCBI taxonomy): domain Eukaryota; kingdom Metazoa; phylum Chordata; class Mammalia; order Rodentia; family Geomyidae; genus Megascapheus; species Megascapheus bottae. The sequence continues at coordinate 198,169 of JANJXV010000058.1, read as the reverse complement.
CGTAACATTAACCCTAACCCATAACACTAACCCTTACCCTTACCCTAAACCTAACCCTAACCCTAACCCTAAACCTAACACTTACCCTCAACCTAACCCTAACCCTAAACCTTATCCTTTCCCTAACCCTAACCCTAACCTTAACCCCAGCCCTAAACCTAACCCTAACTTTAACCCTTACTCTAACACTTACACTAACCCTAAACCTAACCATAACACTTCCCCTAAACCTAATCCTAACTCTAACAATAACCCTTACCGTAACCCTAACCCTAACACTTACACTTACCCTAAACCTAACCCTAACCCTAACTCTTACCCTTACCCTAACGATAACTCTAAACCTAACCCTATATCTAACCCTAACACATATCTTTACACTAACCCTAACCCTAACAGTAACCCTAACCCTAAATGTAACCCAACCCTAACCCTAACCCTTACCCTTACCCTAACCCTAACCCTAACCCTTACCCTAACCCTAACCCTAACCCTAACCCTTAACCTAACCCTAACCTTAACCCTAACCCTAACCCTAACCCTTACCCTAACACTAACTCTAACCCTAACACTTAACCTAACCCTAACCTTAACCCTAACCCTAACCCTTACGCTTATCCTAACCCTAACCCTTACCCTAACCCTAACCCTAAACCTAACACTTACCCTTACCCTAACCCCTACCCTAACCATAAAACTAACCCTAACCTTAACCTAAACCTACCCCTAGCCCTACCCCTAACCCTTACCCTTACCCTAACCCTAAACCTAAACTTAACCCTACTCCTAACCCTAACTTTTACCCTTACCCTAACGCTAACCCTAACCCTAACCCTAACCTTAACATATATCCTTACCGTAACCCTAACCCTAACATTAACCCTAAACCTAACTGTAACCCTAATCCTAACCCTAGCCCTTACCCTTACCCTAACCCTAAACCTAATCCTAACCATAACCCTAAACCTTATCCTAAACCTCACCCTAACCCTAACCCTTAAAATAACCCTAACACTAACCATAACGACTAACCTAACCCTTACCCTAACCCTAACCCTAACCCTAACCCTAGCCCTAACCCTAACCTTAAACTTAACCCTAATCCTAACCCTAACCCTTGCCCTTACCCTAACCCTAACCCTAAACCTAACCCTAACCCTAACCCTAAGCTTAACCCTAACCCTAACCATAACCCTTACCATTACCCTAACCCTAACCCTAAACCTAACACGAACCCTAACCCTAACCCTAACCCTTACCCTACCCTAACCCTAACCCTAACCCAACCCCTAAGCCTAACCCTAACCCAATCCTAACTCTTACCCTTACCCTAACCCTAACCCTTACCCTAACCCTAACCCTTACCCTTACCTAACCCTAACAGTAAACCTAACCCTAACCCTTACCCTAACCCCTAACCCTAAAACTAACCCTAACCCCAACCCTAAACCTAAACCTAACCCTAAACCTTACCATAATACTTACCCTAACCCTAACCGTAACCCTAACCCTAACACTTACCGTAACCCTAATCCTAACTCGAACAATAGCCCTGAACCTAACCCTAACATTAACCCTAACCCTTACCCTAACCCTAACATTAACCCTAACCCATAACACTAACCCTTACCCTTACCCTAACCCTAACCCTAACCCTAACCCTAAACCTAACACTTACCCTCACCCTAACCCTAACCCTAAACCTTATCCTTACCCTAACCCTAACCCTAACCTTAACCCCAGCCCTAAACCTAACCCTAACTTTAACCCTTACCCTAACACTTACACTAACCCTAAACCTAACCATAACACTTCCCCTAAACCTAATCCTAACTCTAACAATAACCCTTACCGTAAACCTAACCCTAACACTTACACTTACCCTAAGCCTAACCCTAACCCTAACTCTTACCCTTACCCTAACGATAACTCTAAACCTAACCCTAAATCTAACCCTAACACATATCCTTACACTAACCCTAAACCTAACAGTAACCCTAACCCTAAATGTAACCCAACCCTAACCCTAACCCTTACCCTTAACCTAACCCTAACCCTAACCCTTACCCTAACCCTAATCCTAACCCTAACCCTTAACCTAACCCTAACCTTAACACTTACCCTAATCCTAACCCTTACCCTAACCTAACCCTAACCCTAACACTTAACCTAACCCTAACCTTAACCCTAACCCTAACCCTTACCCTTATCCTAACCCTAACCCTTACCCTAACCCTAACCCTAACACTTACCCTTACCCTAACCCCTACCCTAACCCTAAAACTAACCCTAACCTTAACCTAAACCTACTCCTACCCCTAACCCTTACCCTTATCCTAACCCTAACCTTTACCCTTACCCTAACCCTAACCCTTACCCTTAACCTAACCCTAACCCTAACCCTTACCCTAACCCTAACCCTAACCCTTACCCTTATCCTAACCCTAACCCTAATCCTAACCCTTACTCTAACCCTAACCTCAACCTTAACCCTAACCCTAACCCTAACACTTACCCTAACCCTAACCCTAACTCTAACAATAACCCTTAACCTAACCCTAACCCTAACGCTAACCCTAACACTTACCCTTACCCTAACCCTTACCCTAACCCTAACTTTAACCCTAACCCATAACCCTAACCCTTACCCTTACCCTAACCCTAACCCTAAACCTAACACTTACCCTAACCCTAACCCTAACCCTAACACTTACCCTAACCCTAACCCTAACTCTAACTCTAATAATAACCCTTATCCTAACCCTAACCTAACCCTATCCCTAACACTTACCCTTACCCTAAACCTAAACCTAACCCTAAGCCTTACCCTAACCCTAACCCTAACCCTAACCCTTATCCTAACCCTAACCCAAACCCTCACCCCTAACCCTAACCCTTAACCTAACACTAACCTAACCCTAACCCTAAACCTTAACCTTACCCTAACCCTAAACCTAACTCTAACCCTAACCCTAGCCCTAAACTTAACCTTAAACTTAACCCTAACCCTAACCCTAACCCTTGCCCTTATCCTAACCCTAACCCTTAACCTAACCCTAACCCTAACCCTAACCCTAACCTTAACCCTAACCCTAACCCTAAACCTTACCCTTACCCTAACCCTAAACCTAACACGAACCCTAACCCTAACCCTAACCCTTACCCTAACCTAACCCTAACCCTAACCCTAACCCCTAAGCCTAACCCTAACACAACCCTAACCCTTACCCTTACCCTAACCCTAACCTAACCCTTACCCTAACCCTAACCCTAACTCTTACCCTAACCCTAACCCTGACCCTTACCTAACCCTAACAGTAAACCTAACCCTAACCCTAACCCTAACCCCTAACCCTAAAACTAACCCTATCCCCAACACTAAACCTAACCCTAACGCTAACCCTTACCATAATACTTACCCTAACCCGAACCCTAACCCTAACCCTAACACTTACCGTAACCCTAACCCTAACTCGAACAATAACCCTTAACCTAACCCTAACATTAACCCTAACCCATAACCCTAACACTTACCCTTACCCTTACCCTTACCCTTACCCTAACACTAACCCTAACCCTTACCCTAACCCTAACCCTAACCCTAACCCTAACCCTAACCCTAACCCTAACACTAACCCTTATCCTTACCCTAAACCTAACCCTAACCCTAACCCTTACCCTAAACCTAACACTTACCCTAACCCTAACCCTAACCCTAACCTCAATCTTAACCCTAACCCTAAACCTAACCCTTACCCTTACCCTAACCCTAACCCTAACCCTAACTCTTACCCTTACCCTAACGCTAACCCTAAACCTAATCCTAAATCTAACCCTAACACATATCCTTACCCTAACCCTAACCCTAACTGTAACAGTAACCCTAACTCTATCCCTAACCCTAACCCTAACCTTTACCCTTACCCTAAAGCTAACCCTAAACTTAACCCCAACCCTAAACCAAACCCGTTCCCTAAACCTAACCCATGCCCTTACCCTAACCCTAACCCTAAACCTAACCCTAAACCTAACCCTGACACTTACCCTTACCCTAACCCCTACCCTAACCATAACGCTAACCCTAACCTTACCCTAACACTAACCCTTACCCTAAACCTAAACCTTACCCTTACCCGAACTCTAAACCTAACTTTAACCCTCACCCTAACCCTTACCCTTACCCTAACCCTAACCCTAACCCTAAACCTTACCCTTACCCTAAACCTAAACCTAAACCTAAGCCTAACCCTAACCCTAATCCTTACCCTTACCCTAACCCTAACCCTAACTCTTACCCTTACACTAACGCTAACCCTAAACCTAATCCTAAATCTAACCCTAACACATATCCTTAACCTAACCCTAACCCTAACAGTAACTCTAACCCTAAACCTTACCCTAACCCTAACCCTAACCCTTACCCTAACCCTAACCCTAACCCTAACCCTAACCTTAACCCTAACCCTACCTAACCCTAACTCTTAACCTTATCCTAACGCTGACCCCTACCCTAACCCTAACACTAACGGTAACCTTACCCTAACCCTACCCCTAACCCTAACCATAACCCTTACCCTTACCCTAACCCGAAACCAAATCTTAACCCTAACCCTAACCCTAACAGTAAACCTAACCCTAACTGTAACCCTAACCCTAACCCTAAACCTTACTCTTACCCTAATCCTAACCTTAACCCTAACCCCTAAGCTTAACCCTAACCTTAAACCAAACCCTTACCTGTATCCTAACCCTAACCCTAACCCTAACACTTACCTTTACCTTAAACCGTGCCCTAACCCTAACGCTAACCCTAACCCTTACCCTTACCCTAAACCTAAACCTTACCCTTACACTTACCCTAAAACTAAACCTAACCTTAACCCTAACTCTAACCCTAACCCTTATCCTTATCCTAACCCTAACCCTAACCCTAACCCTAAACCTTACTCTTACCCTAAACCTAACCCTAACTCTTACCCTAAACCTAACCCTAACCCTAACCCTTACCCTTACCTTAACCCTAACTCTAACCCTAACCCTTACCCTTACCTAACGCTAACACTAACCCTAACCCTAACCCTAACCCTAACACTTTCCTTACCCTAATCCTAACATTAACTCTAACCCTAACCATAACCCTATCCCTAACACTTACCCTAACCCTAATCCTAACCCTTATTCTAACCCTAACCCTAACCTCAACCTTAACCCTAACCATAACCCTTACCCTAGCCCTAAACCTAACCCTAAACCTAACACTTACCCTTACCGTTACCCTAACCCTAACCCTAACCCTAAATCAAACTATAACCTTAACCCTTACCCTTACCCTTACCCTAACACTTACCCTTACCCTAACCCTAACTCTAACCCTAACCTTTACCTTAACCCGAACCCTAACCCTAACAATTACCCTAACCTTAACCCTAACCCTAACCCTTAACCCTAACCATTAACCTAACACTAACCCTAACCCTAACCCTAAACCTCACCCTAACCCTTACCCTTACCCTCACCCTAACCCTAACCTTAACCCTAACCCTAACCCAAAACCTAACCCTAAACTTAACCCTAACCCTAACCCTAACACTAACCCTAACACTAAACCTAACCATAACCCTAAACCTAACCCTTACCCTTACCCTAACCATAAACCTAACCCTAAACCTTACTGTTACCTAACCCTAACCCTAACCCTAACCCTAACCCTAGCACTAAACCTAACCCTAACCCTAACCTTAACCCTAAACCTAACCCTAAACCTTACCCTTACTCTAAACCTAACCCTAACCCTAACCCTTCACCTTACCTTAAACCTAACCCTAACCCAAACCCTTACCCTTACCCCAACGCTAACACTAACCCTAACCCTAACCGTCACCCTTACCTTTACCCTAACCCTAACCCTAAACCTAACTCTAACCCTAACCCTAACCCTAACCCTTACCCTATCCCTAACCCTAATCCTAACCCTAAACCTTACCCTTACCCTAACCCTAACCCTTACCCTTACCTTAAAGCTAACCCTAAACCCAACACTAAACCTTACCCTCACCCTAACCCTAAACTTAACCCTAACCCCAACCCTAACCCTAACCCTAACCCTAAACCTTATCCTTACCCTCATCCTAACCCTAATCCTAACCCTAACCTAATCCTAACCCTAACCCTTACCATTACCCTCACACTAAGCCTAACCTTAACCCTAACCCTAAACCTAACCCTAACGCTAACCTTAACCCTAACACTTATTCTTACCATTACCCTAACACTAACCCTAACCCTAAGTGTAACCCTAACTCTAAACCTAACCCTTACCCTTACCCTAACCCTAACCCTAACAATAACCGTAACCCCTAAACCTAAACCTAACAATAACCCTAACCCTTACTCTTATCCTAAACCTAAACCTAACCCTAAACCTAACACTTACACTTACCCTAACCCTAAACCTAACCTTAACCCTAACCCTAACCCTTACCATTACTCTTACCCTAACCCTATCCCTAACCCTAAACTTAACCCTAAACCTTACACTTACCCTAACCCTAACCCTAACCTTACCCTTACCCTAACGCTAACCCTAACCCTAACCGTAACCTTAACCCTTACCCTTACCTTAACGCTAACTCTAAACCTAACACTTACCCTTACCCTAATGCTAACCCTAACCCTAACCCTAACCCTAAGCCTAACACATATCCTTACCCTAACCCTAACCCTAACTATAACCCTAACTCTAACCCTAACCCTAACCCTAACCTTTACCCTTACCCTAACCCTAGCCCTAAGCTTAACCCCAACCCTAAACCTAACCCGTTCGCTAACCCTAAAGCTTAAGTTTACCCTTACCCTAACCCTAAACCTAACACTAAACCTAACCCTAACACTTACCCTTACGCTAAACCCTACCCTAACCCTAACGCTAACCCTAACCTTACCCTAACCCTAACCCTAACCCTAAACCTAACCTTACCCTTACTCTAACCCTAAACCTAACCTTAACCCTAACCTTAACCCTAACCCTAGCCCTTAGCCTTACCATAAACCTAACCCTAACCTTAACCCTAAATCTTACCCTTACCCTAAACCTAACCCTTACCCTAACCCTAAGCCTAACCCTTACCCTTACCCTAACCCTAACCCTAACTCTTACACTTACCCTAACGCTAACCCTAAACATAACCCTAAATCTAACCCTAACACATACCCTTACCCTAACACTAACCCTAACTGTAACCCGAACCCTAAACGTAACCCTAACCCTAACCCTAACCCTTACCCTTAACCTAACCCTAACCCTAACCCTAACCCTTACCCTAACCCTTACCCTAACCCTAACCCTAACCATAACGCTAAACCTAACCCTAACACTAACCCTTACCCTTATCCTAACCCTAACCCTAACCCTAACCCTAACACTTACCCTTGCCCTAACCCCTACCCTAACCCTAACACTAACCCTAACCTTAACCTAAACCTACCCCTAACCCTAAACCTAACCCTTACCCTTACCCTAAACATAAACCTAACCTTAACCCTAACCCTAACCCTAACTTTACCCTTACCCTAACGTTAACCCTAACCCTAACCCTAAACCTAACCCATATCCTTAACCTAACCCTAACCCTAACATTAACCCTAACCCTAACCGTAACCCTAACCATAACCCTAACTCTTACCCTTACCCTAACTATAAACCTAATCCTAACCCTAACCCTTATACTAAACACTAACCCTAACCATTACCCTAACCATAACCCTAACCCTAACCCTTAAACTTACTCTAATCCTAATCCTTATCCTAACCCTAAACCTTACCCTTACCCTTACCCTAACACTAAACCTAACCTTAACACTAACCTTAACCCTAACCCTTACCCTTATCCTAAACTTAACCCTAAAACTAACCCTAAACCTTACACTTACCCTAAACCTAACACTTACCCTTACCCTAAACCTAAACCTAACCCTAACCCTTACCCTTAACTTAACCCTAACCCTAACCCTAACCCTTACCCTTACCCTAATGCTAACACTAACCCTAACCATAACCCTAACCCTTACCCTTACCCTAACCCTAACCCTAACCTTAACCCCATCCCTAAACCTAAACCTAATCGTAAACCTAACCCTTACCCTTACCCTAACCCTAACCCTAAACCTAACCCTAACCCTAACCCTAACCCTTATCCTTACCCTAACCCTAATCCTAACCCTAACCCTAACCCTTATCATTACCCTCACCTAACCCTAAACGTAACCCTAACCCTAACCCTAAACCTAACCCTAACCTTAACCCTAACACTTATCCTTACCCTAACCATAACACTAACCCTAAACCTAAACGTAACCCTAACCCTAAACCTAACCCTTACCCTTACCCTAACCCTAACCCTAACACTAACCTTAAACCCTAAGCCTAAACCTAACCATAACGCTAACACTTACCCTTATCCTAACCCTAACCCTAACCCTAACCCTAACACTAACCCTTATCCTTACCCTAAACCTAACCCTAACCCTAACCCTTACCCTAACTCTAACACTTACCCTAACCCTAACCCTAACCCTAACCTCAATCTTAACCCTAACCCTAACCCTAAACCGAACCATTACCCTTATCCTAACCCTAACCCTAACCCTAACCCTAACACTAACCCTTATCCTTACCCTAAACCTAACCCTAACCCTAACCCTTACCCTAACTCTAACACTTACCCTAACCCTAACCCTAACCCTAACCTCAATCTTAACCCTAACCCTAACCCTAAACCGAACCATTACCCTTATCCTAACCCTAACCCTAACCCTAACTCTTACCCTTACCCTAACGCTAACCCTAAACCTAATCCTAAATCCAACCCTAACACATATCCTTACCCTAACCCTAACATTAACAGTAACACTAACCCTAACTCTATCCGTAACCCTAACCCTAACCTTTACACTTACCCTAAACCTAAGCCTAAACTTAACCCCAACCATAAACCTAACCCGTTCCCTAACACTAACCCTTGCCCTTACCCTAACCCCTACCCTAACCATAACGCTAACTCTAACCTTACCCTAACACTAACCCTTGCCCTAAACCTAAACCTTACCGTTACCCGAACTCTAAACCTAACCTTAACCCTAACCCTAACCCTTACCCTTACCCTAACCCTAACCCTAACCCTAAACCTTACCCTTACCCTAAACCTAACCCTAACCCTAACCCTAACCCTTACCCTTACCCTAACCCTAACCCTAACTCTTACCCTTACCCTAACGCTAACCCTAAACCTAATCCTAAATCTAACCCTAACACATATCCTTAACCTAACCCTAACCCTAACAGTAACTCTAACCCTAAACCTTACCCTAACCCTAACCCTAACCCTTACCCTTACCCTAACCCTAACCCTAACCCTAACCCTTAACCTAACCCTAACTCTCACCCTAACCCTAACCCTTAACCTTATCCTAACGCTGACCCCTACGCTAACCCTAACACTAACGGTAACCTTACCCTAACCCTACCCCTACCCCTAACCCTAACCCTTACCCTTACCATAACCCGAAACCAAACCTTAACCCTAACCCTAACCCTAACATTTACCCTTACCCTAACGCTAACCCTAACCCTAACACTAATACATATCCTTACCCTAACCCTAAACCTAACAATAACCCTAACCCTAATTGTAACCCTAACCCTAACCCTAAACCTTACCCTTACCCTAATCCTAACCTTAACCCTAACCCCTAAGCCTAACCCTAACCTTAAACCTAACCCTTACCTGTATCCTAACCCTAACCCTAACCCTAACACTTACCCTTACCTTAAACCGTGCCCTAACCCTAACGCTAACCCTAACCCTTACCCTAAACCTAAACCTTACCCTTACCCTTACCCTAAAACTAAACCTAACCTTAACCCTAACTCTCACCCTAACCCTTATCCTTATCCTAACCCTAACCCTAACCCTAACCCTTAACCTTACTTTTAACCTAACCCTAACCCTAACCCTAACCCTTACCCTTACCTTAACCCTAACTCTAACCCTAACCCTTACCCTTACCTAACGCTAACACTAACCCTAACCCTAACCCTAACCCTTTCCTTACCCTAATCCTAACATTAACTCTAACCCTAACAATAACCCTTACCCTAACACTTACCCTTACACTAACCCTAACTCTAACCCTAACCCTTACCTTAACCCGAACCCTATCCTAACAATTACCCTAACCTTAACCCTAACCCTAACCCCTAACCATAACCATTAACCTAACACTAACCCTAACCCTAACCCTAAACCTCACCCTAACCCTTACCCTTACCCTCACCCTAACCCTAAACTTAACCCTAACCCTAACCCTAAACCTAACCCTAACCTTAACCCTAACCCTAACACTAACACTAACCCTAACACTAAACCTAACCAAAACCCTAAACCTAACCCTTACCCTTACCCTAACCCTAAACCTAACCCTAAACCTTACCCTTACCTAACCCTAACCCTAACCCTAACCCTAACCCTAGCCCTAAACCTAACCCTAACCCTAACCCTAACCCTAACACTAAACCTAACCCTAAACCTTACCCTTACCCTAAACCTAACCCTAACCCTAACCCTAAACCTAACACTTACCCTCAACCTAACCCTAACCCTAAACCTTATCCTTTCCCTAACCCTAACCCTAACCTTAACCCCAGCCCTAAACCTAACCCTAACTTTAACCCTTACTCTAACACTTACACTAACCCTAAACCTAACCATAACACTTCCCCTAAACCTAATCCTAACTCTAACAATAACCCTTACCGTAACCCTAACCCTAACACTTACACTTACCCTAAACCTAACCCTAACCCTAACTCTTACCCTTACCCTAACGATAACTCTAAACCTAACCCTATATCTAACCCTAACACATATCTTTACACTAACCCTAACCCTAACAGTAACCCTAACCCTAAATGTAACCCAACCCTAACCCTAACCCTTACCCTTACCCTAACCCTAACCCTAACCCTTACCCTAACCCTAACCCTAACCCTAACCCTTAACCTAACCCTAACCTTAACCCTAACCCTAACCCTAACCCTTACCCTAACACTAACTCTAACCCTAACACTTAACCTAACCCTAACCTTAACCCTAACCCTAACCCTTACGCTTATCCTAACCCTAACCCTTACCCTAACCCTAACCCTAAACCTAACACTTACCCTTACCCTAACCCCTACCCTAACCATAAAACTAACCCTAACCTTAACCTAAACCTACCCCTAGCCCTACCCCTAACCCTTACCCTTACCCTAACCCTAAACCTAAACTTAACCCTACCCCTAACCCTAACTTTTACCCTTACCCTAACGCTAACCCTAACCCTAACCCTAACCTTAACATATATCCTTACCGTAACCCTAACCCTAACATTAACCCTAAACCTAACTGTAACCCTAATCCTAACCCTAGCCCTTACCCTTACCCTAACCCTAAACCTAATCCTAACCATAACCCTAAACCTTATCCTAAACCTCACCCTAACCCTAACCCTTAAAATAACCCTAACACTAACCATAACGACTAACCTAACCCTTACCCTAACCCTAACCCTAACCCTAACCCTAACCCTAGCCCTAACCCTAACCTTAAACTTAACCCTAATCCTAACCCTAACCCTTGCCCTTACCCTAACCCTAACCCTAAACCTAACCCTAACCCTAACCCTAAGCTTAACCCTAACCCTAACCATAACCCTTACCATTACCCTAACCCTAACCCTAAACCTAACACGAACCCTAACCCTAACCCTAACCCTTACCCTACCCTAACCCTAACCCTAACCCAACCCCTAAGCCTAACCCTAACCCAATCCTAACTCTTACCCTTACCCTAACCCTAACCCTTACCCTAACCCTAACCCTTACCCTTACCTAACCCTAACAGTAAACCTAACCCTAACCCTTACCCTAACCCCTAACCCTAAAACTAACCCTAACCCCAACCCTAAACCTAAACCTAACCCTAAACCTTACCATAATACTTACCCTAACCCTAACCGTAACCCTAACCCTAACACTTACCGTAACCCTAATCCTAACTCGAACAATAGCCCTGAACCTAACCCTAACATTAACCCTAACCCTTACCCTAACCCTAACATTAACCCGAACCCATAACACTAACCCTTACCCTTACCCTAACCCTAACCCTAACCCTAACCCTAAACCTAACACTTACCCTCACCCTAACCCTAACCCTAAACCTTATCCTTACCCTAACCCTAACCCTAACCTTAACCCCAGCCCTAAACCTAACCCTAACTTTAACCCTTACCCTAACACTTACACTAACCCTAAACCTAACCATAACACTTCCCCTAAACCTAATCCTAACTCTAACAATAACCCTTACCGTAAACCTAACCCTAACACTTACACTTACCCTAAGCCTAACCCTAACCCTAACTCTTACCCTTACCCTAACGATAACTCTAAACCTAACCCTAAATCTAACCCTAACACATATCCTTACACTAACCCTAAACCTAACAGTAACCCTAACCCTAAATGTAACCCAACCCTAACCCTAACCCTTACCCTTAACCTAACCCTAACCCTAACCCTTACCCTAACCCTAACCCTAACCCTAACCCTTAACCTAACCCTAACCTTAACACTTACCCTAACCCTAACCCTTACCCTAACCTAACCCTAACCCTAACACTTAACCTAACCCTAACCTTAACCCTAACCCTAACCCTTACCCTTATCCTAACCCTAACCCTTACCCTAACCCTAACCCTAACACTTACCCTTACCCTAACCCCTACCCTAACCCTAAAACTAACCCTAACCTTAACCTAAACCTACTCCTACCCCTAACCCTTACCCTTATCCTAACCCTAACCTTTACCCTTACCCTAACCCTAACCCTTACCCTTAACCTAACCCTAACCCTAACCCTTACCCTAACCCTAACCCTAACCCTTACCCTTATCCTAACCCTAACCCTAATCCTAACCCTTACTCTAACCCTAACCTCAACCTTAACCCTAACCCTAACCCTAACACTTACCCTAACCCTAACCCTAACTCTAACAATAACCCTTAACCTAACCCTAACCCTAACGCTAACCCTAACACTTACCCTTACCCTAACCCTTACCCTAACCCTAACTTTAACCCTAACTCATAACCCTAACCCTTACCCTTACCCTAACCCTAACCCTAAACCTAACACTTACCCTAACCCTAACCCTAACCCTAACACTTACCCTAACCCTAACCCTAACTCTAACTCTAATAATAACCCTTATCCTAACCCTAACCTAACCCTATCCCTAACACTTACCCTTACCCTAAACCTAAACCTAACCCTAAGCCTTACCCTAACCCTAACCCTAACCCTAACCCTTATCCTAACCCTAACCCAAACCCTCACCCCTAACCCTAACCCTTAACCTAACACTAACCTAACCCTAACCCTAAACCTTAACCTTACCCTAACCCTAAACCTAACTCTAACCCTAACCCTAGCCCTAAACTTAACCTTAAACTTAACCCTAACCCTAACCCTAACCCTTGCCCTTATCCTAACCCTAACCCTTAACCTAACCCTAACCCTAACCCTAACCCTAACCTTAACCCTAACCCTAACCCTAAACCTTACCCTTACCCTAACCCTAAACCTAACACGAACCCTAACCCTAACCCTAACCCTTACCCTAACCTAACCCTAACCCTAACCCTAACCCCTAAGCCTAACCCTAACACAACCCTAACCCTTACCCTTACCCTAACCCTAACCTAACCCTTACCCTAACCCTAACCCTAACTCTTACCCTAACCCTAACCCTGACCCTTACCTAACCCTAACAGTAAACCTAACCCTAACCCTAACCCTAACCCCTAACCCTAAAACTAACCCTATCCCCAACACTAAACCTAACCCTAACGCTAACCCTTACCATAATACTTACCCTAACCCGAACCCTAACCCTAACCCTAACACTTACCGTAACCCTAACCCTAACTCGAACAATAACCCTTAACCTAACCCTAACATTAACCCTAACCCATAACCCTAACACTTACCCTTACCCTTACCCTTACCCTTACCCTAACACTAACCCTAACCCTTACCCTAACCCTAACCCTAACCCTAACCCTAACCCTAACCCTAACCCTAACACTAACCCTAACACTAACCCTTATCCTTACCCTAAACCTAACCCTAACCCTAACCCTTACCCTAAACCTAACACTTACCCTAACCCTAACCCTAACCCTAACCTCAATCTTAACCCTAACCCTAAACCTAACCCTTACCCTTACCCTAACCCTAACCCTAACCCTAACTCTTACCCTTACCCTAACGCTAACCCTAAACCTAATCCTAAATCTAACCCTAACACATATCCTTACCCTAACCCTAACCCTAACTGTAACAGTAACCCTAACTCTATCCCTAACCCTAACCCTAACCTTTACCCTTACCCTAAAGCTAACCCTAAACTTAACCCCAACCCTAAACCAAACCCGTTCCCTAAACCTAACCCATGCCCTTACCCTAACCCTAACCCTAAACCTAACCCTAAACCTAACCCTGACACTTACCCTTACCCTAACCCCTACCCTAACCATAACGCTAACCCTAACCTTACCCTAACACTAACCCTTACCCTAAACCTAAACCTTACCCTTACCCGAACTCTAAACCTAACTTTAACCCTCACCCTAACCCTTACCCTTACCCTAACCCTAACCCTAACCCTAAACCTTACCCTTACCCTAAACCTAAACCTAAACCTAAGCCTAACCCTAACCCTAATCCTTACCCTTACCCTAACCCTAACCCTAACTCTTACCCTTACCCTAACGCTAACCCTAAACCTAATCCTAAATCTAACCCTAACACATATCCTTAACCTAACCCTAACCCTAACAGTAACTCTAACCCTAAACCTTACCCTAACCCTAACCCTAACCCTTACCCTAACCCTAACCCTAACCCTAACCCTAACCTTAACCCTAACCCTACCTAACCCTAACTCTTAACCTTATCCTAACGCTGACCCCTACCCTAACCCTAACACTAACGGTAACCTTACCCTAACCCTACCCCTAACCCTAACCATAACCCTTACCCTTACCCTAACCCGAAACCAAATCTTAACCCTAACCCTAACCCTAACAGTAAACCTAACCCTAACTGTAACCCTAACCCTAACCCTAAACCTTACTCTTACCCTAATCCTAACCTTAACCCTAACCCCTAAGCTTAACCCTAACCTTAAACCAAACCCTTACCTGTATCCTAACCCTAACCCTAACCCTAACACTTACCTTTACCTTAAACCGTGCCCTAACCCTAACGCTAACCCTAACCCTTACCCTTACCCTAAACCTAAACCTTACCCTTACACTTACCCTAAAACTAAACCTAACCTTAACCCTAACTCTAACCCTAACCCTTATCCTTATCCTAACCCTAACCCTAACCCTAACCCTAAACCTTACTCTTACCCTAAACCTAACCCTAACTCTTACCCTAAACCTAACCCTAACCCTAACCCTTACCCTTACCTTAACCCTAACTCTAACCCTAACCCTTACCCTTACCTAACGCTAACACTAACCCTAACCCTAACCCTAACCCTAACACTTTCCTTACCCTAATCCTAACATTAACTCTAACCCTAACCATAACCCTATCCCTAACACTTACCCTAACCCTAATCCTAACCCTTATTCTAACCCTAACCCTAACCTCAACCTTAACCCTAACCATAACCCTTACCCTAGCCCTAAACCTAACCCTAAACCTAACACTTACCCTTACCGTTACCCTAACCCTAACCCTAACCCTAAATCAAACTATAACCTTAACCCTTACCCTTACCCTTACCCTAACTCTTACCCTTACCCTAACCCTAACTCTAACCCTAACCTTTACCTTAACCCGAACCCTAACCCTAACAATTACCCTAACCTTAACCCTAACCCTAACCCTTAACCCTAACCATTAACCTAACACTAACCCTAACCCTAACCCTAAACCTCACCCTAACCCTTACCCTTACCCTCACCCTAACCCTAACCTTAACCCTAACCCTAACCCAAAACCTAACCCTAAACTTAACCCTAACCCTAACCCTAACACTAACCCTAACACTAAACCTAACCATAACCCTAAACCTAACCCTTACCCTTACCCTAACCATAAACCTAACCCTAAACCTTACTGTTACCTAACCCTAACCCTAACCCTAACCCTAACCCTAGCACTAAACCTAACCCTAACCCTAACCTTAACCCTAAACCTAACCCTAAACCTTACCCTTACTCTAAACCTAACCCTAACCCTAACCCTTCACCTTACCTTAAACCTAACCCTAACCCAAACCCTTACCCTTACCCCAACGCTAACACTAACCCTAACCCTAAACGTCACCCTTACCTTTACCCTAACCCTAACCCTAAACCTAACTCTAACCCTAACCCTAACCCTAACCCTTACCCTATCCCTAACCCTAATCCTAACCCTAAACCTTACCCTTACCCTAACCCTAACCCTTACCCTTACCTTAAAGCTAACCCTAAACCCAACACTAAACCTTACCCTCACCCTAACCCTAAACTTAACCCTAACCCCAACCCTAACCCTAACCCTAACCCTAAACCTTATCCTTACCCTCATCCTAACCCTAATCCTAACCCTAACCTAATCCTAACCCTAACCCTTACCATTACCCTCACACTAAGCCTAACCTTAACCCTAACCCTAAACCTAACCCTAACGCTAACCTTAACCCTAACACTTATTCTTACCATTACCCTAACACTAACCCTAACCCTAAGTGTAACCCTAACTCTAAACCTAACCCTTACCCTTACCCTAACCCTAACCCTAACAATAACCGTAACCCCTAAACCTAAACCTAACAATAACCCTAACCCTTACTCTTATCCTAAACCTAAACCTAACCCTAAACCTAACACTTACACTTACCCTAACCCTAAACCTAACCTTAACCCTAACCCTAACCCTTACCATTACTCTTACCCTAACCCTATCCCTAACCCTAAACTTAACCCTAAACCTTACACTTACCCTAACCCTAACCCTAACCTTACCCTTACCCTAACGCTAACCCTAACCCTAACCGTAACCTTAACCCTTACCCTTACCTTAACGCTAACTCTAAACCTAACACTTACCCTTACCCTAATGCTAACCCTAACCCTAACCCTAACCCTAAGCCTAACACATATCCTTACCCTAACCCTAACCCTAACTATAACCCTAACTCTAACCCTAACCCTAACCCTAACCTTTACCCTTACCCTAACCCTAGCCCTAAGCTTAACCCCAACCCTAAACCTAACCCGTTCGCTAACCCTAAAGCTTAAGTTTACCCTTACCCTAACCCTAAACCTAACACTAAACCTAACCCTAACACTTACCCTTACGCTAAACCCTACCCTAACCCTAACGCTAACCCTAACCTTACCCTAACCCTAACCCTAACCCTAAACCTAACCTTACCCTTACTCTAACCCTAAACCTAACCTTAACCCTAACCTTAACCCTAACCCTAGCCCTTAGCCTTACCATAAACCTAACCCTAACCTTAACCCTAAATCTTACCCTTACCCTAAACCTAACCCTTACCCTAACCCTAAGCCTAACCCTTACCCTTACCCTAACCCTAACCCTAACTCTTACACTTACCCTAACGCTAACCCTAAACATAACCCTAAATCTAACCCTAACACATACCCTTACCCTAACACTAACCCTAACTGTAACCCGAACCCTAAACGTAACCCTAACCCTAACCCTAACCCTTACCCTTAACCTAACCCTAACCCTAACCCTAACCCTTACCCTAACCCTTACCCTAACCCTAACCCTAACCATAACGCTAAACCTAACCCTAACACTAACCCTTACCCTTATCCTAACCCTAACCCTAACCCTAACCCTAACCCTAAGCTTAACCCTAACCCTAACCATAACCCTTACCATTACCCTAACCCTAACCCTAAACCTAACACGAACCCTAACCCTAACCCTAACCCTTACCCTTACCCTAACCCTAACCCTAACCCTAAAACTAACCCTTACCCTAACCCTAACCCTCACCCGAACCCTACACCTTAACCTAACCCTAACACTTACCCTAACCCTAATCCTAACCCTTACTCTAACCCTAAACCTAACCCTTACCTTTACCCTAAACGTAACCCGAACCCTAACCCTAACACTAACCCTTACCCTAAACCTAACCCTTACCCTAACCCTAACCCTAAACCTAACCTCAACATTAACCCTAACCCTAACCTTAAACCTAACTCTTACCCTTACCCTTACCCTAACTCTACCCCTAAATCAAACCCTAACAGTAAACCTTACCCTTACCCATACTCTAACACTAAACCTAAACCTAATCCTAACCCCTAACCCTAAAACTAACCCTAACTGTAACCCTAACCCTTAACCTTACCCATACAATACCCCTAACCCCAACCCTAACATTAATCCTTAGCCTTACCCATACCCTAACCCTAACCCTAACCCTAACCCTAAACGTAACCCTAACTCTAACCCTAACCCTTACCCTTACACTTACCCTAACCCTAACCCTAACCCTTACCCTTACCCTAACCCTAACCCTAACCCTAACCCTTAAACTAACCCTAAACTAAACCCTATCCCTAACCCTTACCCTTATCCTAAACCTAACCATAACCCTAACCCCAAAACTTACCCTTACCCTAACCCCTACCCTAACCCTAACACTAACCCTAACCTTAACCTAAACCTACCCCTACCCCTAATCCTAACCCTTACCCTTACGCTAACCCTAAACCTAACCTTAACCCTACCCCTACCCCTAACTTTTACCCTTACCCTAACGCTAACCCTAACCTGAACCCTAACACATATCCTTACCCTAACCCTAACCCTAACAGTAACCCTAAACCTAATTGTAACCCTAATCCTAAACGTAGCCCTTACCCTTACCCTAACCCTAAACCTAATCCTAACCATAACGCTAACCCTTATTCTAACCCTAACCCTAACCCTTAACCTAACCCTAAAACTAACCCTAACGACTAACCGTAAACCTTACCCTAACCCTAACCCTAACCCTAACACTTACCCTAAACCTAATCCTAAACCTTACTCTAACCCTAACCTCAACCTTAACCCTAACCCTAACCCTAACCCTATCCCTTATCCTTACCCTAAACCTAACCCTAACCCTAACCCTAATCCTAACCCTAAACCTTACCCTAACCCTAACCCTTACCGTAACCATAACCCTAACCCTAACCTCAATCTTAACCCTAACCCTAACCCTAAACCTAACCCTTACCCTTACCCTAACCCTAACCCTAACCCTAAACCTAACCTTAACCCTAACCCTAACCCTTACCCTTACCCTAACCCTAACTCTAAACCAATCCCTAATCCTAACCCTAACCCCTAACCCTAAAACTAACCCTAAACCTAACGCTAACCCCTAAGCCTAACCCTAACCCTAAACCTAACCCTTACCCTTATCCTAACCCCAACCCTAACCCTAACACTTACCCTTACCTTAAACCCTGCCCTAACCCTAACGCTAACCCTAACCTTTAGCCTAACCCTAACCCTAAACCTTAACCTTACCCTTAACCTAACACTAAACCTAACCTTAACCCTAACCCTAACCCTAACACTTACCCTTATCCTAACCCTAACCCTAACCCTAAACCTAAACCTTACCCTTAACCTAAACCTAACCCTAACCCTTACCCTAAAACTAACCCTAACCCTAACCCTTACCCTTACCTTAACCCTAACCCTAACCTTAACCCTTACCCTTACCCTAACGCTAACACTAACCCTAACCCTAACCCTAACCCTTACCTTAACCCTAACCCTAACCTTAACCCCAACCCTAAACCTAACCCTAACCATAACCCTGTCCCTTACCCTTACCCTAACCTTAACCCTAAACCTAACCCATACAATAACCCTAACCCTAACCCTTAACCTTACCCTAACCCTAACCCTAATCCTAACCCTAACCCTAATCCTAACCCTAACCCTTACCATTACCCTCACCCTAACCCTATCCTTAACCCTAACCCTAACCCTAACCCTAACCTTAAACTTAACGCTTATCCTTACCCTAAACCTAACACTAACCCTAACCCTAAACGTAACCCTAACCCTAAACCTAACCATTACCCTTACCCTAACCCTAACCCTAACACTAACCGTAACACCTAAGCCTAACCCTAACCATAACGCTAACCCTTACCCTTATCCTAACCCTAACCTTAACCCTAAACCTAATCCTTACCCTTACCCTAACCCTAAACCTAACCTTAACCCTAACCCTAACCCTTAGTCTTACTATAACCCTAACCCCAGACTTTACACTTACCATAACCCTAACCCTACTCTTACCCTAAACCTAACCCTAACCCTAACCCTAAACGTAACCCTAATCCTGACCATAACCCTTACCATTACCCTCACTCTAACCCTAACCCTAAACCTAACCCTAACCCTAATGCTAACCCTAACCCTTACCATTACCCTCACCCTAACCCTAACCTTAACCCAAACCCTTACACTTATCCTAACCCTAACCCTAACCATAACCATAACCCCTAAGCCTCAACTTTCCCCCAACGCTAACCCATACGCTTATCCTAACCCTAACCCTAATCCTAACCCTAACCCTTACCCTTACCCTTACCCTAACCCTAAACCTAACCTTAACCATCACGCTAAACCTAACCCTTACCCTTATCCTAACCCTAACCCTAACCCTAAACCTTACACTTACCCTAACCCTAACCCTAACACTAAACCTAACCCTTACCCTTACACTAACCCTAACCCTAACCCTAAACCTAACCTTAACACTAACCCTAACCCTTACCCTTACCATAACCCTAACTCTAAACCAATCCCTAACCCTAACCCCTAACCCCTAACCCTAAAACTAACCCTAACCCTAACCCTAAACCCTAAGCCTAACCCTAACCCTAAACCTAACCCTTACCCTTATCCTAACCCCAACCCTAACCCTAACACTTACCCTTACCTTAAACCCTGCCCTAACCCTAACGCTAACCTTAACCTTTACCCTAAACCTAACCCTAAACCTTACCCTTACCCTTACCCTAACACTAAACCTAACCTTAACCCTTACCCTAAACCTAACCCTAACCCTAACCCTTACCCTTACCTTAACCCTAGACCTAACCTTAACCCTTACCCTTACCCTAACGCTAACCCTAACCCTAACCCTAACCCTAACCCTTACACTTACCCTAACACTAACCCTAACCCTAACCGTCACCCTTACCTTTACCCTAACCCTAACCCTAAACCTAACTCTAACCCTAACCCTAACCCTAACCCTTACCCTATCCCTAACCCTAATCCTAACCCTAAACCTTACCCTTACCCTAACCCTAACCCTTACCCTTACCTTAAAGCTAACCCTAAACCCAACACTAAACCTTACCCTCACCCTAACCCTAAACTTAACCCTAACCCCAACCCTAACCCTAACCCTAACCCTAAACCTTATCCTTACCCTCATCCTAACCCTAATCCTAACCCTAACCTAATCCTAACCCTAACCCTTACCATTACCCTCACACTAAGCCTAACCTTAACCCTAACCCTAAACCTAACCCTAACGCTAACCTTAACCCTAACACTTATTCTTACCATTACCCTAACACTAACCCTAACCCTAAGTGTAACCCTAACTCTAAACCTAACCCTTACCCTTACCCTAACCCTAACCCTAACAATAACCGTAACCCCTAAACCTAAACCTAACAATAACCCTAACCCTTACTCTTATCCTAAACCTAAACCTAACCCTAAACCTAACACTTACACTTACCCTAACCCTAAACCTAACCTTAACCCTAACCCTAACCCTTACCATTACTCTTACCCTAACCCTATCCCTAACCCTAAACTTAACCCTAAACCTTACACTTACCCTAACCCTAACCCTAACCTTACCCTTACCCTAACGCTAACCCTAACCCTAACCGTAACCTTAACCCTTACCCTTACCTTAACGCTAACTCTAAACCTAACACTTACCCTTACCCTAATGCTAACCCTAACCCTAACCCTAACCCTAAGCCTAACACATATCCTTACCCTAACCCTAACCCTAACTATAACCCTAACTCTAACCCTAACCCTAACCCTAACCTTTACCCTTACCCTAACCCTAGCCCTAAGCTTAACCCCAACCCTAAACCTACCCCGTTCGCTAACCCTAAAGCTTAAGTTTACCCTTACCCTAACCCTAAACCTAACACTAAACCTAACCCTAACACTTACCCTTACGCTAAACCCTACCCTAACCCTAACGCTAACCCTAACCTTACCCTAACCCTAACCCTAACCCTAAACCTAACCTTACCCTTACTCTAACCCTAAACCTAACCTTAACCCTAACCTTAACCCTAACCCTAGCCCTTAGCCTTACCATAAACCTAACCCTAACCTTAACCCTAAATCTTACCCTTACCCTAAACCTAACCCTTACCCTAACCCTAAGCCTAACCCTTACCCTTACCCTAACCCTAACCCTAACTCTTACACTTACCCTAACGCTAACCCTAAACATAACCCTAAATCTAACCCTAACACATACCCTTACCCTAACACTAACCCTAACTGTAACCCGAACCCTAAACGTAACCCTAACCCTAACCCTAACCCTTACCCTTAACCTAACCCTAACCCTAACCCTAACCCTTACCCTAACCCTTACCCTAACCCTAACCCTAACCATAACGCTAAACCTAACCCTAACACTAACCCTTACCCTTATCCTAACCCTAACCCTAACCCTAACCCTAACCCTAAGCTTAACCCTAACCCTAACCATAACCCTTACCATTACCCTAACCCTAACCCTAAACCTAACACGAACCCTAACCCTAACCCTAACCCTTACCCTTACCCTAACCCTAACCCTAACCCTAAAACTAACCCTTACCCTAACCCTAACCCTCACCCGAACCCTACACCTTAACCTAACCCTAACACTTACCCTAACCCT
Source organism: Megascapheus bottae (assembly GCA_024803745.1). Lineage (NCBI taxonomy): Eukaryota > Metazoa > Chordata > Mammalia > Rodentia > Geomyidae > Megascapheus > Megascapheus bottae. The sequence continues at coordinate 175,060 of JANJXV010000058.1, read as the reverse complement.
AATCCTAACCCTTACTCTAACCCTAAACCTAACCCTTACCTTTACCCTAAACGTAACCCGAACCCTAACCCTAACACTAACCCTTACCCTAAACCTAACCCTTACCCTAACCCTAACCCTAAACCTAACCTCAACATTAACCCTAACCCTAACCTTAAACCTAACTCTTACCCTTACCCTTACCCTAACTCTACCCCTAAATCAAACCCTAACAGTAAACCTTACCCTTACCCATACTCTAACACTAAACCTAAACCTAATCCTAACCCCTAACCCTAAAACTAACCCTAACTGTAACCCTAACCCTTAACCTTACCCATACAATACCCCTAACCCCAACCCTAACATTAATCCTTAGCCTTACCCATACCCTAACCCTAACCCTAACCCTAACCCTAAACGTAACCCTAACTCTAACCCTAACCCTTACCCTTACACTTACCCTAACCCTAACCCTAACCCTTACCCTTACCCTAACCCTAACCCTAACCCTAACCCTTAAACTAACCCTAAACTAAACCCTATCCCTAACCCTTACCCTTATCCTAAACCTAACCATAACCCTAACCCCAAAACTTACCCTTACCCTAACCCCTACCCTAACCCTAACACTAACCCTAACCTTAACCTAAACCTACCCCTACCCCTAATCCTAACCCTTACCCTTACGCTAACCCTAAACCTAACCTTAACCCTACCCCTACCCCTAACTTTTACCCTTACCCTAACGCTAACCCTAACCTGAACCCTAACACATATCCTTACCCTAACCCTAACCCTAACAGTAACCCTAAACCTAATTGTAACCCTAATCCTAAACGTAGCCCTTACCCTTACCCTAACCCTAAACCTAATCCTAACCATAACGCTAACCCTTATTCTAACCCTAACCCTAACCCTTAACCTAACCCTAAAACTAACCCTAACGACTAACCGTAAACCTTACCCTAACCCTAACCCTAACCCTAACACTTACCCTAAACCTAATCCTAAACCTTACTCTAACCCTAACCTCAACCTTAACCCTAACCCTAACCCTAACCCTATCCCTTATCCTTACCCTAAACCTAACCCTAACCCTAACCCTAATCCTAACCCTAAACCTTACCCTAACCCTAACCCTTACCGTAACCATAACCCTAACCCTAACCTCAATCTTAACCCTAACCCTAACCCTAAACCTAACCCTTACCCTTACCCTAACCCTAACCCTAACCCTAAACCTAACCTTAACCCTAACCCTAACCCTTACCCTTACCCTAACCCTAACTCTAAACCAATCCCTAATCCTAACCCTAACCCCTAACCCTAAAACTAACCCTAAACCTAACGCTAACCCCTAAGCCTAACCCTAACCCTAAACCTAACCCTTACCCTTATCCTAACCCCAACCCTAACCCTAACACTTACCCTTACCTTAAACCCTGCCCTAACCCTAACGCTAACCCTAACCTTTAGCCTAACCCTAACCCTAAACCTTAACCTTACCCTTAACCTAACACTAAACCTAACCTTAACCCTAACCCTAACCCTAACACTTACCCTTATCCTAACCCTAACCCTAACCCTAAACCTAAACCTTACCCTTAACCTAAACCTAACCCTAACCCTTACCCTAAAACTAACCCTAACCCTAACCCTTACCCTTACCTTAACCCTAACCCTAACCTTAACCCTTACCCTTACCCTAACGCTAACACTAACCCTAACCCTAACCCTAACCCTTACCTTAACCCTAACCCTAACCTTAACCCCAACCCTAAACCTAACCCTAACCATAACCCTGTCCCTTACCCTTAACCTAACCTTAACCCTAAACCTAACCCATACAATAACCCTAACCCTAACCCTTAACCTTACCCTAACCCTAACCCTAATCCTAACCCTAACCCTAATCCTAACCCTAACCCTTACCATTACCCTCACCCTAACCCTATCCTTAACCCTAACCCTAACCCTAACCCTAACCCTAACCTTAAACTTAACGCTTATCCTTACCCTAAACCTAACACTAACCCTAACCCTAAACGTAACCCTAACCCTAAACCTAACCATTACCCTTACCCTAACCCTAACCCTAACACTAACCGTAACACCTAAGCCTAACCCTAACCATAACGCTAACCCTTACCCTTATCCTAACCCTAACCTTAACCCTAAACCTAATCCTTACCCTTACCCTAACCCTAAACCTAACCTTAACCCTAACCCTAACCCTTAGTCTTACTATAACCCTAACCCCAGACTTTACACTTACCATAACCCTAACCCTACTCTTACCCTAAACCTAACCCTAACCCTAACCCTAAACGTAACCCTAATCCTGACCATAACCCTTACCATTACCCTCACTCTAACCCTAACCCTAAACCTAACCCTAACCCTAATGCTAACCCTAACCCTTACCATTACCCTCACCCTAACCCTAACCTTAACCCAAACCCTTACACTTATCCTAACCCTAACCCTAACCATAACCATAACCCCTAAGCCTAAACTTTCCCCCAACGCTAACCCATACGCTTATCCTAACCCTAACCCTAATCCTAACCCTAACCCTTACCCTTACCCTTACCCTAACCCTAAACCTAACCTTAACCATCACGCTAAACCTAACCCTTACCCTTATCCTAACCCTAACCCTAACCCTAAACCTTACACTTACCCTAACCCTAACCCTAACACTAAACCTAACCCTTACCCTTACACTAACCCTAACCCTAACCCTAAACCTAACCTTAACACTAACCCTAACCCTTACCCTTACCATAACCCTAACTCTAAACCAATCCCTAACCCTAACCCCTAACCCCTAACCCTAAAACTAACCCTAACCCTAACCCTAAACCCTAAGCCTAACCCTAACCCTAAACCTAACCCTTACCCTTATCCTAACCCCAACCCTAACCCTAACACTTACCCTTACCTTAAACCCTGCCCTAACCCTAACGCTAACCTTAACCTTTACCCTAAACCTAACCCTAAACCTTACCCTTACCCTTACCCTAACACTAAACCTAACCTTAACCCTTACCCTAAATCTAACCCTAACCCTAACCCTTACCCTTACCTTAACCCTAGACCTAACCTTAACCCTTACCCTTACCCTAACGCTAACCCTAACCCTAACCCTAACCCTAACCCTTACACTTACCCTAACCCTAACCCTAACCTTAACCCCAACCCTAAACCTAACCCTAACCGTAACCCTAACCCTTACCCTTACTCTAACCTTAACCCTAAACCGAACCCAAACAATAACCCTAACCCTAACCCTTATCCTTACCCTAACCCTAACCCTAATCCTAACACTAACCCTAATCCTAACCCTAAACCTTACCAATACCCTCACCCTAACCCTATCCTTAACCCTAACCCTCATCCTAACCTTAAACTTAACCCTTATCCTTACCCTATTCCTAACACTAACCCTAACCCTAAACGTAACCCTAACCCTAAACCTAACCCAAACAATAACCCTAACCCTAAACCTTACCCTTACCCTAACCCTAACCCTAACCCTAACCATAACGTTAACCCTTACCCTTATCCTATCCCTAACCCTAAACCTAACCTTTACCCTTACCCTAACCCTAAACCTAACCTTAACCCTAACCCTTACTCTTACTCTAACCCTAACCCCAAACCTTACACTTACCCTAACCCTAACCCTACTCTTACCCTAAACCTAAACCTAACCCTAACTCTAAATCTAACCCTAATCCTGACCCTAACCCTTACCATTACCCTCACTCTAACCCTAACCCTAAACCTAACCCTAACCCAAATCCTAACACTAAACCTTACCATTACCCTCACCCTAAACCTAACCTTAACCTATCCCTTACCCTTATCATAACCCAAACCCTAACCGAAACCCCTAAGCCTAACCCTTCCCCTAACGCTAACCCATACCCTTATCCTAACCCTAACCCTAATCCTAACCCTAACCCTTACCCTTACCCTAACCCTAAACCTAACCTTAACCATAAACCTAAACCTAAACCTTACCCTTATCCTAACCCTAACCCTAACCCTAACCCTAAACCTTACACTTACCCTAAACCTAACCATAACCCTTACCCTAAACCTAACCCTAACCCTTACTCTAACCCTTACCCTTACCTTATCCCTAACTCTAACTCTAACACTTACCCTTACCCTAATGCTAACCCTAACCCTAACCCTAACACATATCCTTACCCTAAACCTAACCCTAACCGTAAGCCTAACTCTAACCCTAACCCTAACCCTTACCCTTACCCTAAACCTGACCCTAAACCTAACCCTAACCCTAACCCTAACACTTACCCTTAGACTAACCCCTACCCTAACCCTAACGCAAACCCTAACCTTACCCTTATCTTAAAACTAACCCTAACCCTAACCCTAACCCTAACCCTAAGCCGAAGCCTTACCGTTAACGTAACCCTAACCCTAAAGCTAACTCTTACCCTTACCCTAACGCTAACCCTAAACCTACCCCTAAATCTAACCCTAACACATATCCTTACCCTAACCCTAACCCTAACAGTAACCCTAACCCTAAACGTAACCCTAACCCTAACCCTAACACTTACCGTTACACTAACCCTAACCCTAACCCTAAACAAACCCTTACCCTAACCCTAACCCCAACCCGAACCCTAACCCTTAGCATAACCGTAACACTAACCCTAACCACTAACCCTAACCCTTACCCTAACCCAAACCCTAACCCTTTCCTTACCCTAATCCTAACCCTAACTCTAACAATAACCATAACCCTAACCCTAACACTTACCCTAACCCTAATCCTAACCCTTACTCTAACACTAACCCTAACCTCAAACTTAACCCTAACCATAACCCTAACCCTAACCCTTACCTTTACCCTAAACGTAACCCGAACCCTAACCCTAACACTAACCCTTACGCTAACCCTAACCCTTACCCTAACCCTAACCCTAAACCTAACCTCAACATTAACCCTAACCCTAACCTTAAAACTAACACTTACCCTTTCCCTTACCCTAACCGTAACCCTAAATCAAACCCTAACAGTAAACCTTACCCTTACCCATACCCTAACACTAACCCTAACCCTAATCCTAACCCCTAACCCTAAAACTAACCCTAACCCTAACCCTAACCCTTAACCTTACCCATACCCTCACCCTAACCCTAATCCTAACCCTAACTCTAACAATAACCCTTACCTTAACCCGAATCCTAATGCTAACATTTACCCTAACCCTAACCCTAACCCTAACCCTTACCCTTACCCTCACCATAACCCTAAACAAAACCTTACCCTTACCCTAACGCTAACAGTAACCTTAACCGTAACCCTTACCCTTACCCTAACCCTAACCCTAACCTTAACCCCAACCATAAACCTAAACCTAACCCTAACCATTACCCTAACACTATCCCTAACCCTAACCCTAAACCTAAACCTAACCCTTACCCTTACCCACACCATAACCCTAAAAAAACCCCTTACCCTTAACCTAACCCTAACCCTAACCTTAACCCCAACCCTAAACCTAACACTAACACATATCCTTACCAAACCCTAACCCTAACCGTAACCCTAACCCTAACCCTAACCTTTATCCTTACCCTAACCCTAACCCTAACCCTAAACCTAACCCTAACCCTAACACTTACCCTAATCGTAAGCCTAACGCCAAACCTAACCCTTAACCTTACCCTAACCCTAAACCTAAACCTAACCCGAACCCTAACCCTAACCCTAACCTTAACCCTTACCCTTACCCTAATCCTACCCTAACCCTAACCCTAACCCTTACATTTAGCCTAACCCTAACCCTAAACCTAACCCTAAACCTTACCGTTACCCTCACCCTAATTCTAGCCTTAACCCTAAACCTAATATTAAACCTAACCCTAACCCTAACCCTTACCCTTACCCTAACCCTAACCCTAACGATAAAACTTACCCTTACGCTAAACCTAACCCTAACACTAACCCTAACAGTAACAGTAACCCTAACCCTAAGCCTAATCCTCACCCTAACCTTAACCCTTACCCTAACCCTAAATCTTAACCTAACCCTAACACTAATCCTAACCACTAAACCTAACCCTTACCCTAACCCTAACCCTAACCTAACCCTTACCTTAACCCTAACCCTAACCCTAACACTAACCCTAACCATAACCCTAACCCTAACACATACCCTAACCCTAATCCTAACCATTACTCTAACCCTAACCCTAAACTCAACCTTAACACTAACCCCAACTCTAACCCTAACCCTTACACTAACTCTAACCCTAATCCTTACCCTAACCCTAATCCAAACCCTAAACTCAAGCTTAACCCTACCCCTAACCCTAAACCTAACCCTTACCCTTACCCTAACCCTAACCCTAAACCTAACCCTAACCCTAACCCTAACCCTTAACCTTACCCTATCCCTAACCCTAACCCTAACCTTTACCCCAACCCTAAAACTAACCCTAACCCTAACCCTTACCCTAACACTTACCCTAACCCTAGCCCTAACCTGAACACTTACCCTAACCCTAACTGTAACTCTAACCATAACCCTTAACCTAACTCTAACCCTAACCCTAATCCTAACCCTAACACTTACCCTAACCCTAACCGTAACTCTAACCATAACCCTTACCCTAACCCTAAACCTAACCCTAACACTTACCCTTAACCTAACCCTAACACTAACCCTAACACTTACCCTAAACCTAACCCTAACCCTTACCCTAACCCTAACCCTAACCCCTAACCCTAACCCTTAACCTAACACTAACCCTAACCTTGACCCTCAACCTTACCCTTACCCTAACCCTAACCCTTACCTTTACCCTAAACCTAAACCTAACACTAACCCTAACTCTAACCCTAACCCTAACCCTTACCCTACCCTAACCATAACCCAAACCCAAACCCCTAAGCCTAATCTTAACCCTAACCCTAACCCTTACCCTTATCCTAACCCTAACCCTAACCCTAACCCTAACCCTAACACTTATCCTTACCCTAAACCCTACCCTAACCCTAACGCTAACCCTAACCCTTACCCTAACGCTAACCCTAAACCTTACCCTTACCCTTACCCTAACACTAAACCTAACCTTAACCCTAACCCTAACCCTAACCCTTACCTTACCCTAACCCTAACCCTAACCCTAACCCTAAAACTTACCCTTACCCTAAACCTAACCCTAACCCTTACTCTAAACCTAACCCTAACCCTAACCCTTACCCGTACATTATCCCTACTCCTACCCCTAACCCTTACCCTTACCCTAACGCTAAAACTAAGCCTAACCCTCACCCTAACCCTTACCCTTACCCTAACCTTAACCCCAATCCTAAACCTAACCCTAACCGTAACCCTAACCCTTACCCTTACCCTAACCCTAACCCTAAACCTAACCCTACCTCTAAACATAATCTTTACCCTAACCCTAAACCTAATCCTAACTCTAACCCTAACCCTTACCCTAACCCTAACCCTACCCCCAACCCTTATCCTAACCCTAAACCTAACACTAACCCTAAACCTTTACCTAACCCTAACACTAATCCTAACCACTAACCCTAACCCCAACCCTAACCCTAACCCTAAACCTAACCCTTACCCTTACCCTCACACTAAACCTAACCTTAACCCTAACCCTAACCCTAACCCTTACTCTTACACTAACCCTAACCCTAACCCCAAACCTTACACTTACCCTAACCCTAACCCTACCCTTACCCTAAACCTAACCCTAACCCTAACCCTAACCCTTACCCTTACCTTAACGCTAACTCTAACCCTAACACTTACCCTTACCCTAACGCTAACCCTGACCCTAACCCTAACCCTAACACATATCCTTACCCTAACCCTAACAATAACCGTAACCCTAACTCTATCCCTAACCCTAACCCTAACCTTTACCCTTATCCTAACCCTAACCCTAAACTTAACCCCAACCCTAAACCTAACCCGTTCCCTAACCCTAACCCTTACCCTTACCCTAAGCCTAACCCTAAACCTAACCCTAAACCTAACCCTAACACTTAGCCTTACCCTAAACCCTACCCTAACCATAACGCTAACGCTAACCTTACCCTAACCCTAACGCTTACCCTAAACCTAAACCTTATCCTTACCCTAAACCTAACCCTAACCTTAACCCTAACCCTAACCCTTACTCTTACCCTTACCATAACCCTTAACCTTACCCTTACCCTAAACCTAACCCTAACCCTAACCCTAACCCGAACCCTAACCCTTACCTTACCCTAACCCTAACCCTAACCCTAACTCTTACCCTTACCCTAACGCTAACAATAAACCTAACCCTAAATCGTACCCTAACACATATCCTTACCCTAACCCTAACCCTAACAGTAACACTAACCCTTTACATAACCCTAACCCTAACCCTTAGCCTTACCCTAACCCTAACCCTAACCCTAACCCTTACCCTAAACCTAACCATAACCCTAAACCTTAACCTAACCCTAACCCTCACCCTAACCCTAACCCTTAACCTTACGCTAAACCTAATGCTAACCCTAACCCTAAACCTAACCCTTACCCTTACCTTAACGCTAACTCTAACCCTAACACTTACCCTTACCCTAACGCTAACCCTAAACCTAACCCTAACCCTAACACATATCATTACCCTAACCCTAACCCTAACCGTAACCCTAACCCTATCCCTAACCCTAACCTTTACCCTTACCCTAACCCTAACCCTAAACTTAACCCCAACCCTAAACCTAACCCGATCCCTAACCCTAACCCTTACCCTTAACCTAAGCCTACCCCTAAACCTAATACTAAACCTAACCCTAACACTTACCCTTACCCTAACCCCTACCCTAACCATAACGCTAACCCTAACCTTACACTAACACTTACATTAAACCTAAAACTTACCCTTACCCTAAACCTGAACCTAACCTGAACCCTAACACTAACCCTAACCCTTACCCTTAATCTAACCCTAACCCTAACCCTAAACCTTACCCTTACCCTAAACCTAACCCTAACTCTAACCCTAACCCGAACCCTAACCCTTACCCTTACCCTAACCCTAACCCTAACAGTAACACTAACCCTAAACTTAACCCTAACCCTAACCCTAATCCTTCCCCTTACCCTAACCCTAACCCTAACCCTTACCCTAACCCTAACCCTAACCTAACCCTTAACGTAACCCTAACCCTCACCCTAACCCTAACACTTACCCTTATCCTAACCCTAACCCCTACCCTAACCCTAACACTAACTCTAACCTTACCCTAAACCTACCCATAACCCTAACCCTAACCCTTACCCTTACCCTAACCCGAAACCTAACCTTAACCCTAACCCTAACCCTAATATTTACCCTTACCCTAACGCTAACTCTAACCCTAAACCTAAACCTAACACATATCATTACCTTAACCCTAACCCTAACAGTAACCGTACCCTAACTGTAATCCTAACCCTAACCCTAACCCTTACCCTTACCCTTTCCCTATCCCTAACCCTAACCCTAACCTTTACCCCAACCCTAAACTAACCCTAACCCTAACCCTAACCCTAAACCTAACCCTTACCCTTACCCTAACTCTAACCCTAAACCTAACCCTAACCCTAATCCTAACCCTTACCCTTACCCTATCCCTAACCCGAACCCTAAACTTTACCCCAACCCTAAAACTAACCCTAACCCTAACCCTTACCCTAACACTTACCCTAACCTTAACCGTAACTCTAACCATAACCCCTACCCTAACCCTAAACCTAACCCTAACACTTACCCTTAACCTAACCCTAACCCTTACCCTAAACCTAACCCTAACCCTTACCCTAACCCTTACCTTTACCCTAACCCTCAACCTAACCCTAACCCTTACCCTAAACCTAACCCTAACCCTAACCCTTACCCTTACCTTATCCCTACTCCTAACCCTAACCCTTACCCTTACCCTAACTCTAAAACTAACCCTAACCCTCACCCTAACCCTTACCCTTACCCTATCCTTAACCCCAAACCTAACCCTAACCCTAACCGTAACCCTAACCCTTACCCTTACCCTAACCCTAACCCTAAACCTAACCCTACCTGTAAATATAATCTTTACCCTAACCCTAACCCTAATCCTAACTCTAACCCTAACCCTTACCATAACCCTAACCCTATCCCCAACCCTTATCCTAACCCTAAACCTAACACTAACCCTAAACCTTAACCTAACGCTAACACCAATCCTAACCACTAACCCTAAACCTAACACTAACCCTAACCCTAAACCTAACCCTTACCCTTACCCTAACACTAAACCTAAACTTAACCCTAACCCTAACCCTAACCCTTACTCTAACACTAACACTAACCCTAACCCCAGACCTTACACTTATCCTAACCCTAACCCTATCCTTACTCTAAACCTAACCCTAACCCTAAACCTAAACCTAACCCTTACCCTTACCTTAACGCTAACTCTAACCCTAACACTTACCCTTACACTAACGCTAACCCTAACCCTAACCCTAACCCTAACACATATCCTTACCCTAACCCTAACAATAACCGTAATCCTAACTCTATCCCTAACCCTAACCCTAACCTTTACCCTTACCCTAACCCTAACCCTAAACTTAACCCCAACCCTAAACCTAACCCGTTCCCTAACCCTAACCCTTACCCTTACCCTAAGCCTAACCCTAAACCTACTCCTAAACCTAACCCTAACACTTACCCTTACCCTAAATCCTACCCTAAACATAACGCTAACGCTGACCTTACCCTAACCCTAACCCTAACCCTAAACCTAACCCGTTCCCTAATCCTAACCCTTACCCTTACCCTAAGCCTAACCCTAAACCTAACCCTAAACCTATTCCTATCCCCTAACCCTAAAACTAAACCTAACCCTAACCCTAACCCTTAACCTTACCCATACAATAACCCTAACCCCAACCCTAAACCTTACCCTTACCCATACCCTAACCCTAACCCTAACCCTAACCCTAAACCTAACCCTAACCCTAACCCTAACCCTTACCCTTACCCTAACCCTAACCCTAACCCTAACCCTTACCCTAAACCTAACACTTAACCTAACCCTAAATTTAACCCTAACTCTAATCCTTACCCTTATCCTAAACCTAACCCTAATCCTAACCTTAACCCTAACTCTTACCCTTACCCTAACCCCTACCCTAACCCTAACACTAACCCTAACCTTATCCTAAACCTACCCCTACCCCTACCCCTAACCCTTACCCTTACCCTAACTCTAAACCTAACCTTAACCCTACCCCTAACCCTAACTTTTACCCTTACCCTAACGCTAACCCTAACCCTAACCATAACCCTAACACATATCCTTACCCTAACCCTAACCCTAACAGTAACCCTAAACCTAATTGTAAGCCTAATCCTAACCGTAGCCCTTACCCTTACCCTGACCCTAAACCTAATCCTAACCATAACCCTAACCCTTATCCTAACCCTAACCCTAACCCTAACCCTTCAGCTAACCCTAACACTAACCCTAACGACTAACCCTAACCCTTACCCTAACCATAACCCTAACCCTAACACTTACCCTAACCCTAATCCTAACCCTTACTCTAACCCTAACCTCAACCTTAACCCTAAGCCTAACCCTAACACTAACCCTTATCCTTACCCTAACCATAACCCTAACCCTAACCTCAATCTTAACCCTAAACCTAACCCTAAACCTAACCCTTACCCTTACCCTAACCCTAACCCTAACCCTAAACCTAACCTTAACCCTAACCCTAACCCTTACCCTTACCCTAACCCTAACTCTAAACCAATCCCTAACCCTAACCCTAACCCCTAACCCTAAAACTAACCCTAACCCTAACCCTAAACCCTAAGCCTAACCCTAACCCTAAACCTAATCCTTACCTTTATCCTAACCCCAACCCTAACCCTAACACTTACCCTTACCTTAAACCCTGCCCTAACCCGAAGGCTAACCCTAACCTTTACCCTAACCCTAACCCTAAACCTTAACCTTACCCTTACCCTAACACTAAACCTAACCTTAACCCTATCCCTAACCCTAACCCTTACCCTTATCCTAACCCTAAGCCTAACCCTAACCCTAAACCTTACCCTTAACCTAAACCTAACCCTAAACCTTACCCTAAACCTAACAGTAACCCTAACCCTTACCCTTACCTTAACCCTAACCCTAATCTTAACCCTTACCCTTACCCTAACCTTAACCCTAAACCTAACCCTAACCCTAACCCTAACCCTTATCCTTACCCTAACCCTAACCCTAATCCTAAACCTAACCCTAATCCTAACCCTAACCCTTATCATTACCCTCACCCTAACCCTAACACTAACCGTAACCCCTAAGCCTAACCCTAAACCTAACCCTAACCCTAACCTTAAACTTAACCCTTATCCTTACCCTAACCCTAACACTAACCTAACCCTAAACGTATCCCTAACCCTAAACCTAACCCTTACCCTTACCCTAACCCTAACCCTAACACTAACCGTAACCCCTAAGCCTAACCATAACCATAATGCTAACCCTTACCCTCACTCTAACCCTAACCCTAACCCTAAACCTAACCCTTACCCTTAGCCTAACCCTAAACCTAACCTTAACCCTAACCCTAACCCTAACCCTTACTCTTACTCTAACCCTAACCCCAAACCTTAAACATACCTTAACCGTAACCCTACCCTTACCCTAAACATAACCCTAACCCTAACCCTAATCCTGACCCTAACCCTTACCATTACCCTCACTCTAACCCTAACCCTAAATCTAAACCTAACCCTAATGCTAACCCTAACCCTTACCATTACCCTCACCCTAACCATAACCTTAACCCTAACCCTAAGCCTAACCTTAACCCTAACCCTTACCCTTATCCTAACCCTAACCCTAACCCTAACCGTAACGGTAACCCATACCCTTATCCTAACCCTAACCCTAATTCTAACCCTAACCCTTACCCTTACCCTAACCCTAAACCTAACCTTAACCATAACCCTAATCCTAACCCTTACCCTTATCCTAAACCTAACCCTAACCCTAACCCTAAACCTTACACTCACCCTAACCCTAACCCTAACCCTTACCCTAAACCTAACACTAACCCTAACCCTAACCCTAACCCTTACCCTTACCGTAACCCTAACTCTAACTCTAACACTTACCCTTATCCTAACGCTAACACTAACCCTAACCCTAACACATATCCTTACCCTAAACCTAAGCCTAACCGTAAGCCTAACTCTAAACCTAACACTAACCCTTACGCTTACCCTAAACCTGACCCTAAACCTAACCCTAACACTTACCCTTAGACTAACCCCTATCCTAACCCTAACGCAAACCCTAATATTACCCTAACCCTAACCCTAACCCTAACCCTTACCCTAAACCTAAACCTACCCTTAACCCTAACCCTAATCCTAACCCTTACCTTTACCCAAACCCTAACCCTAACCCTAAACCTTACCCTCACCTTAAACCTAACTCTAACCCTAACCCTAACCCTATTCCTAAGCCTTACCCTTAACCTAACCCTAACCCTAAACCTAACTCTTACCCTTACCCTAACGCTAACCTTAAACCTACCCCTAAATCTAACCCTAATACATATCCTCACCCTAACCCTAACCCTAACAGTAACCCTAACCCTAAATGTAACCCTAACCCTAACCCTAACCCTTACCCTTACACAAACCCTAACCCTAACCCTAAAACTAACCCTTACCCTAACCCTAACCCTAACCCGAACCCTAACCCTTACCCTAACCCTAACACTAACCCTAACAACTAACCCTAACCCTTACCCTAACCGAAACCCTAACCCTTTCCTTACCCTAATCCTAACCCTAACTCTAACCCTAACCATAACCCTAAACCTAACACTTACCCTAACCCTAATACTAACCCTTACTCTAACCATAACCCTAACCTCAACCTTAACCCTAACCATAAACCTAACCCTAACCCTTACCTTTACCTTAAACGTAACCCGAACTCTAACCGTAACACTAACCCTTACCCTAACCCTAACCCTTATCCTAACCCTAACCCTAACCCTAAATCAAACCCTAACAGTAAACCTTACCCTTACCCATACCCTAACACTAACCCTAACCCTAATCCTAACCCCTAACCCTAAAACTAACCCTAACCCTAACCCTAACCTTTAACCTTACCCATACACTAACCCTAATCCTAACCCTAACCCTAACCCTTACCCTTACCCATACCCTAACCTTAACCCTAATCCTAACCCTAACTCTAACAATAACCCTTACCCTTACCCTAACCCTAACCCTAACCCTAACACTTACACTTACCCTAATCCTAACTCTAACCTTAACCCTTACCTTAACCCGAACCCTAATCCTAACATTTACCCTAACCATAACCCTAAACCTAACCTTAACCCTAACCATTAACCTAACACTAACCATAACCCTAACCTTAACCCTAACCCTAACCCTTACCCTTACCCTCACCCTAACCCTAACCCTAACCCTAACCCTTACCCTTGCCCTAACGCTAACACTAACCCTAACCCTAACAGTAACACTTACCCTTACCCTAACCCTAACCCTAACCTTAACCTCAACCCTAAACCTAACCCTAACCGTAAACTTAACACTTACCCTTACCCTAACCCTAACCCTAAACCTAACCCTAATCCTAACCCTAACCCTTACCCTAACCCTAAATCTAATGCTAAACCTAACCCTAACCCTAACTCTAAACCTAACCCTTACCCTTACCCTAACCCTAACCCTAAACCCAACCCTAAACCTTACACTCACCCTAACCCTAACCCTAACCCTAACACTAACCCTAACCCTAACCCTTACCCTTACCTCACCAAACCCTAACCCTAACCCTAACACTTACACTTACCCTAACCCAGAACTTAACCTTAACCCTAACCCTAACCCTAAACCTTACACTTACCCTAACCCTAACCCTAACCCTAACCCTAAAACCTTAAACTTACCCTAACCCTAAACCTAACCCTTACCCTAAACCTAACCCTAAACCTAACCGTAACCCTTACCCTTACCTTAACCCTAACCCTAACCCTAACACATACGCTTACCCTAACGCTAACCCAAAACATAACCCTAACCCTAAACCTAACCCTAACACATATCCTTACCAAACCCTAACCCTAACCGTAACCCTACCCAAACCCTAACCCTAACCTTTACCCTTACCCTAAACCGAACCCTAACACTAAACCTAACCCTAACCCTAACACTTACCCTAATCCTAAGCCTAACCCCAAACCTAACCCTTAACCTTACCCTAACCCTAACCCTAAACCTAACCCGAACCCTCACCCTAACCCTAACCTTACCCCTTACCCTTACCCTAACCCTACCCTAACCCTAACCCTTACACTTACCCTTAGCCTAAACCTAACCCTAAACCTAACCCTAACCCTTACCCTTACAGTCACCCTAACCATAGCATTAACCCTAAACCGGACCCTAACCCTAACCCTAACCTTAACCCTAACACTTATCCTTACACTAACCCTAACACTAACCCTAAACACAAACCTAAACCTAACCCTAAACCTAAACCTTACCCTTACTCTAAACCTAACCCTAACCATAACCCTAACCGTAAAAACTAAGCCTAACCCTAACCCTATCCCTAACCATTACCCTTACCCTAACCCTAAACCTAACATTAACCCTAACCCTAACCCTTACCCTTGCCCTAACCCTAATCTTAACACTAAACCTTACCTTTACCCTAACCCTAACCCTAACCCTAACCCTAACCCTAACACTTACCCTTACCCTAAACCCTACCCTAACCCTAACGCTAACCCTAACCCTTACCCTTACCCTAACACTAAACCTAACCTTAACCCTAACCCTAACCCTAACCCTTTCCCTACCCTAACCCTAACCCTAACCTTAACCCTAACCCTAAAACTTACCCTTACCCTAAACCTAACCCTAACCCTTACCCTAAACATAACCCTAACCCTAACCCTTAACCTTACATTATCCCTAATCCTAACCCTAACTCTTACCCTTACCCTAACGCTAAAACTAACCCTAACACTCACCCTAACCCTTACACTTAACCTAACCTTAACCCCAACCCTAAACCTAACCCTAACCGTAACCCTAACCCTTACCCTTACCCTAACACTAACCCTAAACCTAACCCTACCTCTAAACCTAATCTTTATCCTAACCCTAACCCTAATCCTAACTCTAACACTTACCCTTACCCTAACCCTAACCCTAACCCTAAACCTAACCCTAACCCTAACCTTACCCCTAACCCTTACGCTTACCCTTACCCTAACCCTAGCCTAACGCTAACCCTAAGCCTAAACCTAAACCTTACGCTTAGCCTAACCTTAATCCTAAACCTAACCCTATTCCTTACCTTCACCCTAACCCTAACCTTAACCCTAACCCTAACCCTAACCCTAACCTTAACCCTAACCCTTATCCTTACCCTAACTCTAACACTAACCCTAACCCTAAACCTAACCCTAAACCTAACCCTTACTCTTAACCTGACACTAACCCTAATTCTAACATTTACCCTAACCCTAAACCTAACCCTAACCCTAACCCTTAAACTTACCCTAAAACTAACCCTAACCCTAAACCTAACCCTAACCCTAACCTTAACCCTAACCATTACCCTTACCCTTACCCTAACCCTAACACTAACCCTAACCCTTACCCTTAACCTAACCCTAACCCTAAATGTAACCCCTAAGCCTAACCCAAACCTTAACGCTAACCGTTACCCTTATCCTCCACCTAACCCTAACCCTAACCCTAACTCTAACCCTTACCCTAACCCTAACCCTAACCCTAACCCTTACCCTAACCCTAACCCTAACCTAAGCCGAAACCTAACCCTATCCCTAAACCTAACACTTATCCTTACCGTAACCCTAACCCTAAACCTAACACTATACCTAACCCTAACCCTAACCCTTACCCTTACCCTCACCCTAACCCTAACCTTAACAATAACCCTAACCCTAACCCTAACTCTAACCCTAAACTTAATTCTAACCCTTATCCTTACCCTAACCCTAACACTAACCCTAACTCTAAACCTAAACCTAACCCTAAACCTAACCCTTACCCTTAACATAACCCTAACCCTAAACCTAAACCTAACCCTTAACCTAACCCTAACACTAACCCTAACCACAAACCCTGACCCTTACCCTAACCCTAACCCTAACCCTTTCCTTACCCTAATCGTAACCCAAACTCTAACCCTAACCCTAACACTTACCCTAAACCTAATTCTAACCCTTACTCTAACCCTAACCCTAACCTCAAACTTAACCCTTACCATAACCCTAACCCTAACCCTTACCTTTACCCTAAACGTAACCCGAACCCTAACCCTAACACTAACCCTTACCCTAAACCTAACCATTACCCTAACCCTAAACCTAAACCTAACCTCAACATTAACCCTAACCCTAACCTTAAACCTACCACTTACCCTTACCCTTACACTAACCCTTCCCATGAATCAAATCCTAACAGTAAACCTTACCCTTACCCATACCCTAACAATAACCCTAAACCTATTCCTAAACCCTAACCCTAAAACTAACCCTAACCCTAACACTAAACCTTAACCTTACCCATACAATAACACTAACCCTAACCCTAAACGTAACCCTAACCCTAACCCTAACCCTTATCCTTACCTAACTCTAACACTAACGCTAACGCTAAACCTAAACCTAAACCTAACCCTTACTCTTAACTTAACACTAACCTTAAGTCTAACATTTACCCTAAACCTAAACGTAACCCTAACCCTAACCCTTAACCTTACCCTAACCCTAACCCTAACCCTAAACCTAACCCTAACACTAACCTTAACCCTAACCATTACCCTTACCCTTACCCTAACCCTAACACTAACCCTAACCCTTACCCTTAACCTAACCCTAACCCTAACCCTAAATGTAACCCCTAAGCCTAACCCAAACCTTAACGCTAACCGTTAACCTTATCCTCCACCTAACCCTAACCCTAACCCTAACTCTAACCCTTGCCCTAACCCTAACCCTAACCCTAACTCTTACACTAACCCTAACCCTAACCCTAAGCCAACCCTAACCCTATCCCTAAACCTAACACTTATCCTTACCCTAACCCTAACCCTAAACCTAACCCTATACCTAACCCTAACCCTAACCCTAAACCTTAACCTTACTCTAACCCTAACCCTAACCCTAACCCTTACCCTAACCCTAACCCTTAACCTAACCCTAACTTTAACCCTAACCCTAACCCTTACCCTTATCCTAACTCTAACCCTAGCCCTAACCCTAACACTTACCCTTACCCTAACCCCTACCCTAACCCTAACACTAACCCTAACCTTATCCTAAACTTACCCCTACCCCTAACCCTAACCCTTACCCTTACCCTAACCATAAACCTAACCTTAACCCTACCCCTAACCCTAATTTTACCCTTACCCTAACGCTAACCCTAACCCTAACCCTAACCCTAACAGTAACCCTAAACCTAATCCTAACCGTAACCCTAACCCTTACCCTAACCCTAACCCTAACCCTTAAGTTAACCTTAACACTAACCCTAACGACTAACCCTAACCCTTACCCTAACCATAACCCTAACCCTAACACTTACCCTAACCCTAATCCTAACCCTTACTCTAACCATAACCTAAACCTTAACCCTAAACCTAACCCTAACCCTAACCCTTATCCTTACCCTAAACCTAACCTTAACCCTAACCCTAACCCTAACCATACCCCTTACCCGAACCCTAACCCTTACCCTAACCATAACCCTAACCCTAACCTCAATCTTAACCCTAACGCTAACCATAAACCTAACCCTTACCCTTACCCTAACCCTAAACCTAACCTTAACCCTAACCCTAACCCTTACCATTAAGCTAACCCTAACTCTAAACCAATCACTAACCCTAACCCTAACCCCTAACCCTAAAACTAACCCTAACCCTAACCCTAACCCCTAAGCCTAATCCTAACCCTAAACCTAACCCTTACCTTTATCCTAACCCCAAACCTAACCCTAACACTTACACTTACCTTAAACCCTGCCCTAACCCTAACGCTAACCCTAAATTTACCATAACCCTAACCCTAAACCTTACCCTTACCCTTACCCTAACAATAAACCTAACCTTAACCCCAACCCTAACCCTAACCCTTACCTTATCCTAACCCTAACCCTAACCCTAACCCTAAACCTTAACCTTAACCTAAACCTAACCCTAACCCTTACCCTAAACCTAACCCTAACCCTAACTCTTACCCTTACCTTAACCCTAACTCTAACCCTAACCCTAACCCTAACCCTAACCCTAACCCTAAACTTAACCCCAACCCGAAACCTAACCCTAACCGTAACCCTAAAACTTAACCTTACGCTAACCTTAATCCTAAACCTAACCCTAACCCTAACCCTAACCCTTATCCTTACACTAACCCTAACCCTAATCCTAACCCTAACCCTAATCCTAACCCTAACCCTTACCATTACCCTCACCCTAACCCTAACCTTAACCCTAACCCTAATCCTAACCCTAACCTTAAACTTAACCCTTATCCTTACCCTAACCCTAACACTAACCCTAACCCTTAACTTAAGCCTAACCCTAAACCTAACCCTTACCCTTACAGTAATCCTAACCCTAACACTAACCATAACCTGTAAGCCTAACCCTAAACATAACGCTAACCCTTACACTTATCCTACCCCTAACCCTAACCCTAAACCTAACCCTTACCCTTACCCTAACCCTAAACCTAAACTTAACCCTAACCCTAACCCTAAACCTTAACCTAACAGTAACCCTAACTCTAACGGTAAACCTAACCCTAAACCTAACCCTTACCCTTACCCTAACACTAACCCTAATCCTAACCCTAACCCTAACACTTATCCTAACCCTAACCCTAAACATTACCGTTTCCCTAACCCTAACAATAACTCTAACCCTAACCATAACCCTAACCCTAACACTTACCCTAACTCTAACCCTAACCATAACCGTAACCCTAACCTCAAACTTAACCCTAAACCTAACCCTAACCCTTACCCTTACCCTAAACCTAACCCTAACCCTAAACCTAACCCTTACCCTAACCATAACCATTACCCTAACCCTAACTCTAACCCTAACCTCAACCTTAACCCTAACCCTAACCCTAAACCTAACCCTTACCCTTACCATAACCCTAACCCTAAACCTAAACCTAAACCTAACCCTAACCCTAACCCTAAACCTTATCCTTACCCTAACCCTTACCCTAAACCTAACCCTAACACTAACCCTAACCCCTAACCCTAAAACTAACCCTAACCCTAACCCTAACCCCTAAGCCTAACCCAAAACCTAACCCTTACCCTTACCCTTATCCTAACCCTAAACCTAACACCCTTACCTTAAACCCTGCCCTAACCCTAATGCTAACCCTAAACCTTACCGTAACCCTAACCCTAACCCTTACCCTAAACCTAACCCTAACCCTAACCCTACCCTTAACCTAACCCTAACCCTAATCCTAACCCTAAAACTTACCGTTACCCTAACCCTAAACCTAACTCTAACCCTAAACCTAACCCTAACCCTAACCCTAACCCTAACCCTAACCCTAACCATTACCCTTACCTTAACCCTAACTCTAAACCTAAAACTTACCCTTCCCCTCACGCTAACCCTAACGCTAACCTTAACCTTAACCCTAACACATATCCTTACCCTAACCCTAACCCTAACCGTAACTCAAACTCTAACCCTAACCCTAACCCTAACCCTAAACTTTACCCTTACCGTACCCTAAAACTAAAATTAACCCCAACCCTAAGCCTAACCCTTACCCTAACCCTAACACTTACCCTTAACCTAACTCTAACCCTAAACCTAACCGTAACCCTAACCCTACACTTACCCTTACCCTAACCCCTACCCTGACCCTAACGGTAACCCTAACCTTACCCTAACCCTAACCCTAACCCTAACACTTACCCTTATCCTAACCCTAAACCTAACCTTAACCCTAACCCTAACCCTAACCCTTACCCTCACCCTAACCCTAACCCTAACTCTAACCCAAACCATAACCCTAACCTAACACTAACCCTAACCCTAAACCTAAACCTTACTCTAACCCTAACCCTAACCTCAACCTTAACCCTAAACCTAACCCTAACCCTAACCCTTACCCTTACCCTAAACCTAACCCTGCCCTAACCCTAACCCTTACCCTAACCCTAAACCTAACCCTTACCCTAACCCTAACCCTAACCCTTACCCTTACCCTATCCCTAACCCTAATCCTCACCTTTACCCCAACCCTCAACCTAACCCTAACCCTAACCTTTACCCTAACACTTACCCTAAACCTAACCCCAACCCTAACACTTACCCTAACCCCAACCGTAACTCTATCAATAACCCTTACCCTAACCCTAACCCTAACCCTATCCCTAACACTTACCCTAACCCTAACCGTAACTCTAACCATAACCCTTACCCTAACCCTAACCCTAACACTTACCCTTGCCCTAAACCCTACCCTAACCCTAACGCTAACCCTAACCCTTACCCTAACGCTAACCCTAAACCTTACCCTTACACTTACCCTTACCCTAACACTAAACCTAACCTTAACCCTAACCCTAACCCTAACCCTTACCCTTACCCTTACCCTTACCCTAACACTAACCCTAACCCTAAAACTTACCCTTACCCTAAACCTAACCCTAACCTTTACCCTAAACCTAAACCTAACCCTAACCCTTACCCTTACATTATCCCTACTCCTAACCCTAACCCTTACCCTTACCCTAACCTTAACCCCAACCCTAAACCTAACCCTAACCATAACCCTAACCCTTACCCTTACCCTAACCATAACCCTAAACCTAACCCTACCTCTAAACCTAATCTTTACCCTAACCCTAACCCTAATCCTAACCCTAAAACTTACCGTTACCCTAACCCTAAACCTAACTCTAACCCTAACCCTAACCCTAACCCTAAACCTAACCCTAACCTTAACCCTAACCCTAACCCTAACCCTTACCCTTACTCTAACGCTAACCCTTACACTTACCCTAACCCTAACCCTAACCCTAACCCTTAACTTAACCCTAACCCTAACCCTAACCCTAACCCTTAACCTAACCCTAACATTAACCCTAACCCTAACCCTTACCCTTATCCTAAACATAACCCTAACGCTAACCCTAACACTTACCCTTACCCTAACCCCTACCCTAACCCTAACACTAACCCTAACCTTAACCTAAACCTACCCCTACCACTAACCCTAACCCTTAACCTTACCCTAAACCTAAACCTAACCTTAACCCTACCTCTAACCCTAACTTTTACCCTTACCCTAATGCTAACCCTAACCCTAAACCTAACCCTAACACATATCCTTACCCTAACACTAACCCTAACAGTAACCCTAAACCTAATTTTAACCCTAATCCTACACTTAGCCCTTACCCTTACCCTAACCCTAAACCTAATCCTAACCATAACCCCAACCCTTATCCTAACCCTAACCCTTATCCTTACCCTAACCCATACCATTACCCTCACCCTAACCCTAAACTTAACCCTAACCCTAACCCTAACCCTAACCTTAAACTTAACCCTTATCTTTACCCTAACCCTAACACTAAACCTAACCCTAAATGTAACCCTAACCCTAAACCTAACCCTTACCCTTACACGAACCCTAACCCGAACACTAACCGTAACCCCTAAGCCTAACCCTAACCATAACCCTGACCCTAACCTCAACCTTAACCCTAACCCTAACCCTAAACCTAACCCTTACCCTTACCCTAACCCTAACCCTAAACCTAAACATAATCCTAACCCTAAACCTTACCCTTACCCTAAACATAACCCTAACACTAACCCTAACCCCTAACCCTAAAACTAACCCTAACCCGAACCCTAACCCCTAAGCCTAACCCAAAACCTAACCCTTACCCTTACCCTTATCCTAACCCTAACCCTAACGCTAACACTTACCCTTACCTTAAACCCTGCCCTAACCCTAATGCTAACCCTAACCCTTACCGTAACCCTAACCCTAACCTTTACCCTAAACCTAACCCTAACCCTAAACCTAACCTAACCCTTAACCTAACCCTAACCCTATTCCTAACCCTAAAACTTACCGTTACCCTAACCCTAAACCTAACTCTAACCCTAACCCTAACCCTAACCCTAAACCTAACCCTAACCCTAACCCTAATCCTTACCCTTACCTTAACCCTAACCCTAAACCTAACACTTACCCTTACCCTCACGCTAACCCTAACCCTAACCCTAACCTTAACCCTAACACATGTCCTTACCCTAACCCTAACCCTAACCCTAACCCTAACCCTAACCCTAACCCTAACCCTAATTCTAACCCTAACCCTTACCCTTACCCTAACCCTAAACCTAACCTTAACCATAACCCTAATCCTAACCCTTACCCTTATCCTAAACCTAACCCTAACCCTAACCCTAAACCTTACACTCACCCTAACCCTAACCCTAACCCTTACCCTAAACCTAACACTAACCCTAACCCTAACCCTAACCCTTACCCTTACCGTAACCCTAACTCTAACTCTAACACTTACCCTTATCCTAACGCTAACACTAACCCTAACCCTAACACATATCCTTACCCTAAACCTAAGCCTAACCGTAAGCCTAACTCTAAACCTAACACTAACCCTTACGCTTACCCTAAACCTGACCCTAAACCTAACCCTAACACTTACCCTTAGACTAACCCCTATCCTAACCCTAACGCAAACCCTAATATTACCCTAACCCTAACCCTAACCCTAACCCTTACCCTAAACCTAAACCTACCCTTAACCCTAACCCTAATCCTAACCCTTACCTTTACCCAAACCCTAACCCTAACCCTAAACCTTACCCTCACCTTAAACCTAACTCTAACCCTAACCCTAACCCTATTCCTAAGCCTTACCCTTAACCTAACCCTAACCCTAAACCTAACTCTTACCCTTACCCTAACGCTAACCTTAAACCTACCCCTAAATCTAACCCTAATACATATCCTCACCCTAACCCTAACCCTAACAGTAACCCTAACCCTAAATGTAACCCTAACCCTAACCCTAACCCTTACCCTTACACAAACCCTAACCCTAACCCTAAAACTAACCCTTACCCTAACCCTAACCCTAACCCGAACCCTAACCCTTACCCTAACCCTAACACTAACCCTAACAACTAACCCTAACCCTTACCCTAACCGAAACCCTAACCCTTTCCTTACCCTAATCCTAACCCTAACTCTAACCCTAACCATAACCCTAAACCTAACACTTACCCTAACCCTAATACTAACCCTTACTCTAACCATAACCCTAACCTCAACCTTAACCCTAACCATAAACCTAACCCTAACCCTTACCTTTACCTTAAACGTAACCCGAACTCTAACCGTAACACTAACCCTTACCCTAACCCTAACCCTTATCCTAACCCTAACCCTAACCCTAAATCAAACCCTAACAGTAAACCTTACCCTTACCCATACCCTAACACTAACCCTAACCCTAATCCTAACCCCTAACCCTAAAACTAACCCTAACCCTAACCCTAACCTTTAACCTTACCCATACACTAACCCTAATCCTAACCCTAACCCTAACCCTTACCCTTACCCATACCCTAACCTTAACCCTAATCCTAACCCTAACTCTAACAATAACCCTTACCCTTACCCTAACCCTAACCCTAACCCTAACACTTACACTTACCCTAATCCTAACTCTAACCTTAACCCTTACCTTAACCCGAACCCTAATCCTAACATTTACCCTAACCATAACCCTAAACCTAACCTTAACCCTAACCATTAACCTAACACTAACCATAACCCTAACCCTAACCCTAACCCTAACCCTTACCCTTACCCTCACCCTAACCCTAACCCTAACCCTAACCCTTACCCTTGCCCTAACGCTAACACTAACCCTAACCCTAACAGTAACACTTACCCTTACCCTAACCCTAACCCTAACCTTAACCTCAACCCTAAACCTAACCCTAACCGTAAACTTAACACTTACCCTTACCCTAACCCTAACCCTAAACCTAACCCTAATCCTAACCCTAACCCTTACCCTAACCCTAAATCTAATGCTAAACCTAACCCTAACCCTAACCCTAAACCTAACCCTTACCCTTACCCTAACCCTAACCCTAAACCCAACCCTAAACCTTACACTCACCCTAACCCTAACCCTAACCCTAACACTAACCCTAACCCTAACCCTTACCCTTACCTCACCAAACCCTAACCCTAACCCTAACACTTACACTTACCCTAACCCAGAACTTAACCTTAACCCTAACCCTAACCCTAAACCTTACACTTACCCTAACCCTAACCCTAACCCTAACCCTAAAACCTTAAACTTACCCTAACCCTAAACCTAACCCTTACCCTAAACCTAACCCTAAACCTAACCGTAACCCTTACCCTTACCTTAACCCTAACCCTAACCCTAACACATACGCTTACCCTAACGCTAACCCAAAACATAACCCTAACCCTAAACCTAACCCTAACACATATCCTTACCAAACCCTAACCCTAACCGTAACCCTACCCAAACCCTAACCCTAACCTTTACCCTTACCCTAAACCGAACCCTAACACTAAACCTAACCCTAACCCTAACACTTACCCTAATCCTAAGCCTAACCCCAAACCTAACCCTTAACCTTACCCTAACCCTAACCCTAAACCTAACCCGAACCCTCACCCTAACCCTAACCTTACCCCTTACCCTTACCCTAACCCTACCCTAACCCTAACCCTTACACTTACCCTTAGCCTAAACCTAACCCTAAACCTAACCCTAACCCTTACCCTTACAGTCACCCTAACCATAGCATTAACCCTAAACCGGACCCTAACCCTAACCCTAACCTTAACCCTAACACTTATCCTTACACTAACCCTAACACTAACCCTAAACACAAACCTAAACCTAACCCTAAACCTAAACCTTACCCTTACTCTAAACCTAACCCTAACCATAACCCTAACCGTAAAAACTAAGCCTAACCCTAACCCTATCCCTAACCATTACCCTTACCCTAACCCTAAACCTAACATTAACCCTAACCCTAACCCTTACCCTTGCCCTAACCCTAATCTTAACACTAAACCTTACCTTTACCCTAACCCTAACCCTAACCCTAACCCTAACCCTAACACTTACCCTTACCCTAAACCCTACCCTAACCCTAACGCTAACCCTAACCCTTACCCTTACCCTAACACTAAACCTAACCTTAACCCTAACCCTAACCCTAACCCTTTCCCTACCCTAACCCTAACCCTAACCTTAACCCTAACCCTAAAACTTACCCTTACCCTAAACCTAACCCTAACCCTTACCCTAAACATAACCCTAACCCTAACCCTTAACCTTACATTATCCCTAATCCTAACCCTAACTCTTACCCTTACCCTAACGCTAAAACTAACCCTAACACTCACCCTAACCCTTACACTTAACCTAACCTTAACCCCAACCCTAAACCTAACCCTAACCGTAACCCTAACCCTTACCCTTACCCTAACACTAACCCTAAACCTAACCCTACCTCTAAACCTAATCTTTATCCTAACCCTAACCCTAATCCTAACTCTAACACTTACCCTTACCCTAACCCTAACCCTAACCCTAAACCTAACCCTAACCCTAACCTTACCCCTAACCCTTACGCTTACCCTTACCCTAACCCTAGCCTAACGCTAACCCTAAGCCTAAACCTAAACCTTACGCTTAGCCTAACCTTAATCCTAAACCTAACCCTATCCCTTACCTTCACCCTAACCCTAACCTTAACCCTAACCCTAACCCTAACCCTAACCTTAACCCTAACCCTTATCCTTACCCTAACTCTAACACTAACCCTAACCCTAAACCTAACCCTAAACCTAACCCTTACTCTTAACCTGACACTAACCCTAATTCTAACATTTACCCTAACCCTAAACCTAACCCTAACCCTAACCCTTAAACTTACCCTAAAACTAACCCTAACCCTAAACCTAACCCTAACCCTAACCTTAACCCTAACCATTACCCTTACCCTTACCCTAACCCTAACACTAACCCTAACCCTTACCCTTAACCTAACCCTAACCCTAAATGTAACCCCTAAGCCTAACCCAAACCTTAACGCTAACCGTTACCCTTATCCTCCACCTAACCCTAACCCTAACCCTAACTCTAACCCTTACCCTAACCCTAACCCTAACCCTAACCCTTACCCTAACCCTAACCCTAACCTAAGCCGAAACCTAACCCTATCCCTAAACCTAACACTTATCCTTACCGTAACCCTAACCCTAAACCTAACACTATACCTAACCCTAACCCTAACCCTTACCCTTACCCTCACCCTAACCCTAACCTTAACAATAACCCTAACCCTAACCCTAACTCTAACCCTAAACTTAATTCTAACCCTTATCCTTACCCTAACCCTAACACTAACCCTAACTCTAAACCTAAACCTAACCCTAAACCTAACCCTTACCCTTAACATAACCCTAACCCTAAACCTAAACCTAACCCTTAACCTAACCCTAACACTAACCCTAACCACAAACCCTGACCCTTACCCTAACCCTAACCCTAACCCTTTCCTTACCCTAATCGTAACCCAAACTCTAACCCTAACCCTAACACTTACCCTAAACCTAATTCTAACCCTTACTCTAACCCTAACCCTAACCTCAAACTTAACCCTTACCATAACCCTAACCCTAACCCTTACCTTTACCCTAAACGTAACCCGAACCCTAACCCTAACACTAACCCTTACCCTAAACCTAACCATTACCCTAACCCTAAACCTAAACCTAACCTCAACATTAACCCTAACCCTAACCTTAAACCTACCACTTACCCTTACCCTTACACTAACCCTTCCCATGAATCAAATCCTAACAGTAAACCTTACCCTTACCCATACCCTAACAATAACCCTAAACCTATTCCTAAACCCTAACCCTAAAACTAACCCTAACCCTAACACTAAACCTTAACCTTACCCATACAATAACACTAACCCTAACCCTAAACGTAACCCTAACCCTAACCCTAACCCTTATCCTTACCTAACTCTAACACTAACGCTAACGCTAAACCTAAACCTAAACCTAACCCTTACTCTTAACTTAACACTAACCTTAAGTCTAACATTTACCCTAAACCTAAACGTAACCCTAACCCTAACCCTTAACCTTACCCTAACCCTAACCCTAACCCTAAACCTAACCCTAACACTAACCTTAACCCTAACCATTACCCTTACCCTTACCCTAACCCTAACACTAACCCTAACCCTTACCCTTAACCTAACCCTAACCCTAACCCTAAATGTAACCCCTAAGCCAAACCCAAACCTTAACGCTAACCGTTAACCTTATCCTCCACCTAACCCTAACCCTAACCCTAACTCTAACCCTTGCCCTAACCCTAACCCTAACCCTAACTCTTACACTAACCCTAACCCTAACCCTAAGCCAACCCTAACCCTATCCCTAAACCTAACACTTATCCTTACCCTAACCCTAACCCTAAACCTAACCCTATACCTAACCCTAACCCTAACCCTAAACCTTAACCTTACTCTAACCCTAACCCTAACCCTAACCCTTACCCTAACCCTAACCCTTAACCTAACCCTAACTTTAACCCTAACCCTAACCCTTACCCTTATCCTAACTCTAACCCTAGCCCTAACCCTAACACTTACCCTTACCCTAACCCCTACCCTAACCCTAACACTAACCCTAACCTTATCCTAAACTTACCCCTACCCCTAACCCTAACCCTTACCCTTACCCTAACCATAAACCTAACCTTAACCCTACCCCTAACCCTAATTTTACCCTTACCCTAACGCTAACCCTAACCCTAACCCTAACCCTAACAGTAACCCTAAACCTAATCCTAACCGTAACCCTAACCCTTACCCTAACCCTAACCCTAACCCTTAAGTTAACCTTAACACTAACCCTAACGACTAACCCTAACCCTTACCCTAACCATAACCCTAACCCTAACACTTACCCTAACCCTAATCCTAACCCTTACTCTAACCATAACCTAAACCTTAACCCTAAACCTAACCCTAACCCTAACCCTTATCCTTACCCTAAACCTAACCTTAACCCTAACCCTAACCCTAACCATACCCCTTACCCGAACCCTAACCCTTACCCTAACCATAACCCTAACCCTAACCTCAATCTTAACCCTAACGCTAACCATAAACCTAACCCTTACCCTTACCCTAACCCTAAACCTAACCTTAACCCTAACCCTAACCCTTACCATTAAGCTAACCCTAACTCTAAACCAATCACTAACCCTAACCCTAACCCCTAACCCTAAAACTAACCCTAACCCTAACCCTAACCCCTAAGCCTAATCCTAACCCTAAACCTAACCCTTACCTTTATCCTAACCCCAAACCTAACCCTAACACTTACACTTACCTTAAACCCTGCCCTAACCCTAACGCTAACCCTAAATTTACCATAACCCTAACCCTAAACCTTACCCTTACCCTTACCCTAACAATAAACCTAACCTTAACCCCAACCCTAACCCTAACCCTTACCTTATCCTAACCCTAACCCTAACCCTAACCCTAAACCTTAACCTTAACCTAAACCTAACCCTAACCCTTACCCTAAACCTAACCCTAACCCTAACTCTTACCCTTACCTTAACCCTAACTCTAACCCTAACCCTAACCCTAACCCTAACCCTAACCCTAAACTTAACCCCAACCCGAAACCTAACCCTAACCGTAACCCTAAAACTTAACCTTACGCTAACCTTAATCCTAAACCTAACCCTAACCCTAACCCTAACCCTTATCCTTACACTAACCCTAACCCTAATCCTAACCCTAACCCTAATCCTAACCCTAACCCTTACCATTACCCTCACCCTAACCCTAACCTTAACCCTAACCCTAATCCTAACCCTAACCTTAAACTTAACCCTTATCCTTACCCTAACCCTAACACTAACCCTAACCCTTAACTTAAGCCTAACCCTAAACCTAACCCTTACCCTTACAGTAATCCTAACCCTAACACTAACCATAACCTGTAAGCCTAACCCTAAACATAACGCTAACCCTTACACTTATCCTACCCCTAACCCTAACCCTAAACCTAACCCTTACCCTTACCCTAACCCTAAACCTAAACTTAACCCTAACCCTAACCCTAAACCTTAACCTAACAGTAACCCTAACTCTAACGGTAAACCTAACCCTAAACCTAACCCTTACCCTTACCCTAACACTAACCCTAATCCTAACCCTAACCCTAACACTTATCCTAACCCTAACCCTAAACATTACCGTTTCCCTAACCCTAACAATAACTCTAACCCTAACCATAACCCTAACCCTAACACTTACCCTAACTCTAACCCTAACCATAACCGTAACCCTAACCTCAAACTTAACCCTAAACCTAACCCTAACCCTTACCCTTACCCTAAACCTAACCCTAACCCTAAACCTAACCCTTACCCTAACCATAACCATTACCCTAACCCTAACTCTAACCCTAACCTCAACCTTAACCCTAACCCTAACCCTAAACCTAACCCTTACCCTTACCATAACCCTAACCCTAAACCTAAACCTAAACCTAACCCTAACCCTAACCCTAAACCTTATCCTTACCCTAACCCTTACCCTAAACCTAACCCTAACACTAACCCTAACCCCTAACCCTAAAACTAACCCTAACCCTAACCCTAACCCCTAAGCCTAACCCAAAACCTAACCCTTACCCTTACCCTTATCCTAACCCTAAACCTAACACCCTTACCTTAAACCCTGCCCTAACCCTAATGCTAACCCTAAACCTTACCGTAACCCTAACCCTAACCCTTACCCTAAACCTAACCCTAACCCTAACCCTACCCTTAACCTAACCCTAACCCTAATCCTAACCCTAAAACTTACCGTTACCCTAACCCTAAACCTAACTCTAACCCTAAACCTAACCCTAACCCTAACCCTAACCCTAACCCTAACCCTAACCATTACCCTTACCTTAACCCTAACTCTAAACCTAAAACTTACCCTTCCCCTCACGCTAACCCTAACGCTAACCTTAACCTTAACCCTAACACATATCCTTACCCTAACCCTAACCCTAACCGTAACTCAAACTCTAACCCTAACCCTAACCCTAACCCTAAACTTTACCCTTACCGTACCCTAAAACTAAAATTAACCCCAACCCTAAGCCTAACCCTTACCCTAACCCTAACACTTACCCTTAACCTAACTCTAACCCTAAACCTAACCGTAACCCTAACCCTACACTTACCCTTACCCTAACCCCTACCCTGACCCTAACGGTAACCCTAACCTTACCCTAACCCTAACCCTAACCCTAACACTTACCCTTATCCTAACCCTAAACCTAACCTTAACCCTAACCCTAACCCTAACCCTTACCCTCACCCTAACCCTAACCCTAACTCTAACCCAAACCATAACCCTAACCTAACACTAACCCTAACCCTAAACCTAAACCTTACTCTAACCCTAACCCTAACCTCAACCTTAACCCTAAACCTAACCCTAACCCTAACCCTTACCCTTACCCTAAACCTAACCCTGCCCTAACCCTAACCCTTACCCTAACCCTAAACCTAACCCTTACCCTAACCCTAACCCTAACCCTTACCCTTACCCTATCCCTAACCCTAATCCTCACCTTTACCCCAACCCTCAACCTAACCCTAACCCTAACCTTTACCCTAACACTTACCCTAAACCTAACCCCAACCCTAACACTTACCCTAACCCCAACCGTAACTCTATCAATAACCCTTACCCTAACCCTAACCCTAACCCTATCCCTAACACTTACCCTAACCCTAACCGTAACTCTAACCATAACCCTTACCCTAACCCTAACCCTAACACTTACCCTTGCCCTAAACCCTACCCTAACCCTAACGCTAACCCTAACCCTTACCCTAACGCTAACCCTAAACCTTACCCTTACACTTACCCTTACCCTAACACTAAACCTAACCTTAACCCTAACCCTAACCCTAACCCTTACCCTTACCCTTACCCTTACCCTAACACTAACCCTAACCCTAAAACTTACCCTTACCCTAAACCTAACCCTAACCTTTACCCTAAACCTAAACCTAACCCTAACCCTTACCCTTACATTATCCCTACTCCTAACCCTAACCCTTACCCTTACCCTAACCTTAACCCCAACCCTAAACCTAACCCTAACCATAACCCTAACCCTTACCCTTACCCTAACCATAACCCTAAACCTAACCCTACCTCTAAACCTAATCTTTACCCTAACCCTAACCCTAATCCTAACCCTAAAACTTACCGTTACCCTAACCCTAAACCTAACTCTAACCCTAACCCTAACCCTAACCCTAAACCTAACCCTAACCTTAACCCTAACCCTAACCCTAACCCTTACCCTTACTCTAACGCTAACCCTTACACTTACCCTAACCCTAACCCTAACCCTAACCCTTAACTTAACCCTAACCCTAACCCTAACCCTAACCCTTAACCTAACCCTAACATTAACCCTAACCCTAACCCTTACCCTTATCCTAAACATAACCCTAACGCTAACCCTAACACTTACCCTTACCCTAACCCCTACCCTAACCCTAACACTAACCCTAACCTTAACCTAAACCTACCCCTACCACTAACCCTAACCCTTAACCTTACCCTAAACCTAAACCTAACCTTAACCCTACCTCTAACCCTAACTTTTACCCTTACCCTAATGCTAACCCTAACCCTAAACCTAACCCTAACACATATCCTTACCCTAACACTAACCCTAACAGTAACCCTAAACCTAATTTTAACCCTAATCCTACACTTAGCCCTTACCCTTACCCTAACCCTAAACCTAATCCTAACCATAACCCCAACCCTTATCCTAACCCTAACCCTTATCCTTACCCTAACCCATACCATTACCCTCACCCTAACCCTAAACTTAACCCTAACCCTAACCCTAACCCTAACCTTAAACTTAACCCTTATCTTTACCCTAACCCTAACACTAACCCTAACCCTAAATGTAACCCTAACCCTAAACCTAACCCTTACCCTTACACGAACCCTAACCCGAACACTAACCGTAACCCCTAAGCCTAACCCTAACCATAACCCTGACCCTAACCTCAACCTTAACCCTAACCCTAACCCTAAACCTAACCCTTACCCTTACCCTAACCCTAACCCTAAACCTAAACATAATCCTAACCCTAAACCTTACCCTTACCCTAAACATAACCCTAACACTAACCCTAACCCCTAACCCTAAAACTAACCCTAACCCGAACCCTAACCCCTAAGCCTAACCCAAAACCTAACCCTTACCCTTACCCTTATCCTAACCCTAACCCTAACGCTAACACTTACCCTTACCTTAAACCCTGCCCTAACCCTAATGCTAACCCTAACCCTTACCGTAACCCTAACCCTAACCTTTACCCTAAACCTAACCCTAACCCTAAACCTAACCTAACCCTTAACCTAACCCTAACCCTATTCCTAACCCTAAAACTTACCGTTACCCTAACCCTAAACCTAACTCTAACCCTAACCCTAACCCTAACCCTAAACCTAACCCTAACCCTAACCCTAATCCTTACCCTTACCTTAACCCTAACCCTAAACCTAACACTTACCCTTACCCTCACGCTAACCCTAACCCTAACCCTAACCTTAACCCTAACACATGTCCTTACCCTAACCCTAACCCTAACCGTAACCCAAACTCTAACCCTAACCCTAACCCTAACGTTTACCCTTACCCTAACCCTAAAACTAAAATTAACCCCAAACCTAAGCCTAACACTTACCCTAACCCTAATCCTTATCCTTAACCTAAATCTAACCCTAAACCTAACCATAACCCTAACCCTACACTTACCCTTACCCTAACCCCTACCCTTACCCTAACGCTAACGCTAACCTTACACTAACCCTAACACTAACCCTAACACTTACCCTTACCCTAACCCTAAACCTAAACTCAACCCTAACCCTAACCCTAACCCTTACTCTTACCCTAACCCTAACCCTAACTCTAACCCTAACCATAACCCTAACCTAACACTTACCCTAACCCTAATCCTAACCCTTACTCTAACAATAACCCTAACCTCAAACTTAACCCTAAACCTAACCCGAACCCTAATCCTTACCCGTACCCTAAACCTAATCTTCCCTAACCCTAACCCTAACCCTAACCCTAACACTTACACTAACCCTAACGCTAACCCTAAACCTTACCCTTACCCTTTCCCTAACCCTAACCCTAATCTTTACCCTAACCCTAAACCTAACCCTAACACTTACCCTTAACCTAACCCTAACACTAAACCTAACCCTTACCCTAAACCTAACCCTAATCCTTACCCTAACCCTAACCCTAATTCTAATCCCTAACCCTAACCCTTAACCTAACACTAACCCTAGCCCTGACCCTCAACCTTACCCTTACCCTAACCCTAACCCTTACCCTTACACTAACCCTACCCCTAAACCTCACACTAACCCTAACTATAACCCTAACCCTAACCCTTACACTTATCCAAACCCTAAACCGAACCCTAACACTTACCCTTCCTTTAAACCCTGCCCTAACCCTAATGCTAACCCTAACCCTTACACTAACCCTAACCCTAAACCTTACCCTAAACCTAACCCTAACCCTAACCCTAAACCTTACCCTAAACCTAACCCTAACCCTTACCCTAAACCTAACCCTAACCCTAAACCTTACCTTTACCCTAACGCTAAAACTAACCCTAACCCTCACCCTCACCCTTACCCTTACCCTAACCTTAACCCCAACCCTAAACCTAACCCTAACCGTAACCCTAACCCTTACCATTAGCCTCACACTAACCCTAAACCTAACCCTACCTCTAAACCTAATCTTTACCCTAACCCTAACCTTGATCCTAACTCTAAACCTTACCATACCCTAATCCTAACCCTAACCCTAAACCTAACCCTAACCCTAACCTTACCCCTAACCCTTACCCTTACACTTACCCTAACCCTAAGCCTAACCCTAACCCTAACCCTAAACCTAAACCTTACCCTTAGCCTAACCTTAATCCTAAACCTAACCCTATCCCTTACCTTCACCCTAACCCTAACCTTAACCCTAACCCTAACCCAAACCCTAAACTTAACCCTAACCCTCATCCTTACCCTAGCTCTAACACTAACCCTAACCCTAAACCTAACCCTAAACCTAACCCTAAACCTAACCCTTACTCTTAACCTAACACTAACCCTAACTCTAACATTTACCCTAACCCTAAACCTAACCCTAAACCTAACCCTAACCCTTAACCTTACCCTAACCCTAACCCTAACCCTAAACCTAACCCTAACCCTAACCTTACCCCTAACCCTTACCCTTACACTTACCCTAACCCTAAGCCTAACCCTAACCCTAACCCTAAACCTAACCTCAACATTAACCCTAACCCAGCCTTAAACCTAACACTTACCCTAACCCTAAACCTAGCCCTAAATCAAATCCTAACAGTACCTTACACTTACACATACCCTAACAATAACAGTAAACCTAATCCTAACCCCTAACCCTAAAACTAACCCTAACCCTAACCCTAACCCTTAACCTTACCCATACAATAACCCTAACCCTAACCCTAATCCTAACCCTTACCCTTACCCATACCCTAACCCTAACCCTAACCCTAACCCTAAACGTAACCCTAACCCTAACCCTAACCCTTACCCTTACCCTAACCCTAATCCTAACCCTAACCCTTACCCTAACGCTAACCCTAACCCTAATCCTAACCCTTAACCTAACCCTAACCCTAACCCTAACACTTACCCTTACCGTAACCCCTACCCTAACCCTAACACTAACCCTAACCTTAACCTAAACCTACCCCTACCCCTAACCCTAACCCTTACCCTTACCCTAACCATAAACCTAACCTTAACCCTACCCCTAACCCTAACTTTTACCCTTACCCTAACGCTAACACTAACCCTAACCCTAACCCTAACACATATCCTTACCCTAACACTAACCCTAACAGTAACCCTAAACCTAATTGTAACCCTAATCCTAAACATAGCCCTTACTCTTACCCTAACCCTAAACCTAATCCTAACCATAAGCCTAACCCTTATCATAAATCTAAACCTAACCGTAACCCTTAACCTAACCCTAACCCTAACCCTTACGCTAACCATAACCCTAACCCTAACACTTACCCTAAACCTAATCCTAACCCTTACTCTAAACCTAACCTCAACCTTAACCCTAACCCTAACCCTAACCCTTATCCTTACCCTAAACCTAACCTTAACCCTAACCCAAACCCTAAATCTAACCCTTACCCTAACCCTAATCCTTACCATAACCATAACACTAACCCTAACCTCAATCTTAACCCTAACCCTAACCATAAACCTAACCCTTACCCTTGCCCTAACCCTAACCCTAACCCTAAACCTAACCTTAACCCTAACCCTAACCCTTACCCTTAAGCTAACCCTAACTCTAAACCAATCCCTAACCCTAACCCTAACAATAACCCTAACACTTACCCTTACCCTAACCGTAAACCTAACCTTAACCCTAACCCTAACCCTAACCCTAACACTAACCCTTACCCTTACCCTAACCCTAACCCTAACCCCAACCATAACCCTAACTTAACACTTACCCTAACCCTAATCCTAACCCTTACTCTACCAATAACCCAAACCTCAAACTTAACCCTAAACCTAACCCGAACCCTAATCCTTACCTGTACCCTAAACCTAACCCTGCCCTAACCCTAACCCTAACCAAAACCCTAACACTTACACTAACCCTAACGCTAACCCTAAACCTTACCCTTACCCTATCCCTAACCCTAACCCTAATCTTTACCCTAACCCTAAACCTAACCCTAACACTTACCCTTAACCTAACCCTAACACTAAACCTAACCCTTACCCTAAACCTAACCCTAATCCTTACCCTAACCCTAACCCTAATTCTAATCCCTAACCCTAACCCTTAACCTAACACTAACCCTAACCCTGACCCTCAACCTTACCCTTACCCTAACCCTAACCCTTACCCTTACACTAACCCTACCCCTAAACCTCACACTAACCCTAACTATAACCCTAACCCTAACCCTTACACTTATCCAAACCCTAACCCGAACCCTAACACTTACCCTTCCTTTAAACCCTGCCCTAACCCTAATGCTAACCCTAACCCTTACACTAACCCTAACCCTAAACCTTACCCTAAACCTAACCCTAACCCTAACCCTAAACCTTACCCTAAACCTAACCCTAACCTTACCCTAAACCTAACCCTAACCCTAAACCTTACCCTTACCCTAACGCTAAAACTAACCCTAACCCTCACCCTCACCCTTACCCTTACCCTAACCTTAACCCCAACCCTAAACCTAACCCTAACTGTAACCCTAACCCTTACCATTAGCCTCACCCTAACCCTAAACCTAACCCTACCTCTAAACCTAATCTTTACCCTAACCCTAACCCTAATCCTAACTCTAACCCTTACCTTACCCTAATCCTAACCCTAACCCTAAACCTAACCCTAACCCTAACCTTACCCCTAACCCTTACCCTTACACTTACCCTAACCCTAAGCCTAAGCCTAACCCTAACCCTAACCCTAAACCTAAACCTTACCCTTAGCCTAACCTTAATCCTAAACCTAACCCTATCCCTTACCTTCACCCTAACCCTAACCTTAACCCTAACCCTAACCCAAACCCTAAACTTAACCCAAACCCTCATCCTTACCCTAGCTCTAACACTAACCCTAACCCTAAACCTAACCTAAACCTAACCCTTACTCTTAACCTAACACTAACCCTAACTCTAACATTTACCCTAACCCTAAACTTAACCCTAAACCTAACCCTAACCCTTAACCTTACACTAACCCTAACCCTAACCCTAAACCTAACCCTAACCCTAAACTTAACCCTAACCCTTACCCTTACCCTTACCCTAAACCTAACATTAACCCTAACCCTTACCCTTAACCTAACCCTAAACCTAACCCTAAATGTAACCCCTAAGCCTAACCCAAAACTTAACGCTAACCCTTACCCTTATCTTCCACGTAACCCTAACCCTAACTCTAACCCTTACCCTAACCCTAACCCTAACCCTAACCCTAACCCTAAGCCGAACCCTAACCCTATCCCTAAACCTAACACTTATCCTTACCCCAACCCTAACCCTAAACCTAACCCTATACCTAACCCTAACCCTAACCCTAAACCTAACCCTACCCCTTACCCTTACCCTCACCCTAACCCTAACCTTAACCCTAATCCTAACCCTAACCCTAACTCTAACCCTAACCTTAATTCTAACCCTTATCGGTACCCTAACCCTAACACTAACCCTAACACTAAACCTAACCCTAACCCTAAACCTAACCCTTACCCTTAACCTAACCCTAACCCAAAACCTAAACCTAACCCTTAACGTAACCCTAACACTAACCCTAACCACTAACCCTGACCCTTACCCTAACCCTAACCCTAACCCTTTCCTTACCCTAATCCTAACCCTAACTCTAACCCTAACCATAACCCTAACCCTAACACTTACCCTAACCCTAATCCTAACCCTTACTCTAAACCTAACTCTAACCTCAACCTTAACCCTTAACATAACCCTAACCCTAACCCTTACCTTTACCCTAAACGTAACCCGAACCCTTACCCTAACACTAACCCTTACCCTAAACCTAACCCTTACCCTAACCCTAACCCTAAACCTAACCTCAACATTAACCCTAACCCAGCCTTAAACCTAACACTTACCCTAACCCTAAACCTACCCCTAAATCAAATCCTAACAGTACCTTACACTTACACATACCCTAACAATAACAGTAAACCTAATCCTAACCCCTAACCCTAAAACTAACCCTAACCCTAACCCTAACCCTTAACCTTACCCATACAATAACCCTAACCCTAACCCTAATCCTAACCCTTACCCTTACCCATACCCTAACCCTAACCGTAACCCTAACCCTAAACGTAACCCTAACCCTAACCCTAACCCTTACCCTTACCCTAACCCTAATCCTAACCCTAACCCTTACCCTAACGCTAACCCTAACCCTAATCCTAACCCTTAACCTAACCCTAACCCTAACCCTAACACTTACCCTTACCGTAACTCCTACCCTAACCCTAACACTAACCCTAACCTTAACCTAAACCTACCCCTACCCCTAACCCTAACCCTTACCCTTACCCTAACCATAAACCTAACCTTAACCCTACCCCTAACCCTAACTTTTACCCTTACCCTAACGCTAACACTAACCCTATCCCTAACCCTAACACATATCCTTACCCTAACACTAACCCTAACAGTAACCCTAAACCTAATTGTAACCCTAATCCTAAACATAGCCCTTACTCTTACCCTAACCCTAAACCTAATCCTAACCATAAGCCTAACCCTTATCATAAATCTAACCCTAACCGTAACCCTTAACCTAACCCTAACCCTAACCCTTACGCTAACCATAACCCTAACCCTAACACTTACCCTAAACCTAATCCTAACCCTTACTCTAACCCTAACCTCAACCTTAA
This sequence comes from Megascapheus bottae, assembly GCA_024803745.1. Lineage (NCBI taxonomy): Eukaryota > Metazoa > Chordata > Mammalia > Rodentia > Geomyidae > Megascapheus > Megascapheus bottae. Next base: position 135,223 of record JANJXV010000058.1, on the reverse strand, counting down.
CCCTAACCCTAACCCTAACCCTTATCCTTACCCTAAACCTAACCTTAACCCTAACCCAAACCCTAAATCTAACCCTTACCCTAACCCTAAACCTTACCATAAACATAACACTAACCCTAACCTCAATCTTAACCCTAACCCTAACCATAAACCTAACCCTTACCCTTGCCCTAACCCTAACCCTAACCCTAAACCTAACCTTAACCCTAACCCTAACCCTTACCCTTAAGCTAACCCTAACTCTAAACCAATCCCTAACCCTAACCCTAACAATAACCCTAACACTTACCCTTACCCTAACCGTAAACCTAACCTTAACCCTAACCCTAACCCTAACCCTAACACTAACCCTTACCCTTACCCTAACCCTAACCCTAACCCCAACCATAACCCTAACCTAACACTTACCCTAACCCTAATCCTAACCCTTACTCTACCAATAACCCAAACCTCAAACTTAACCCTAAACCTAACCCGAACCCTAATCCTTACCTGTACCCTAAACCTAACCCTGCCCTAACCCTAACCCTAACCAAAACCCTAACACTTACACTAACCCTAACGCTAACCCTAAACCTTACCCTTACCCTATCCCTAACCCTAACCCTAATCTTTACCCTAACCCTAAACCTAACCCTAACACTTACCCTTAACCTAACCCTAACACTAAACCTAACCCTTACCCTAAACCTAACCCTAATCCTTACCCTAACCCTAACCCTAATTCTAATCCCTAACCCTAACCCTTAACCTAACACTAACCCTAACCCTGACCCTCAACCTTACCCTTACCCTAACCCTAACCCTTACCCTTACACTAACCCTACCCCTAAACCTCACACTAACCCTAACTATAACCCTAACCCTAACCCTTACACTTATCCAAACCCTAACCCGAACCCTAACACTTACCCTTCCTTTAAACCCTGCCCTAACCCTAATGCTAACCCTAACCCTTACACTAACCCTAACCCTAAACCTTACCCTAAACCTAACCCTAACCCTAACCCTAAACCTTACCCTAAACCTAACCCTAACCTTACCCTAAACCTAACCCTAACCCTAAACCTTACCCTTACCCTAACGCTAAAACTAACCCTAACCCTCACCCTCACCCTTACCCTTACCCTAACCTTAACCCCAACCCTAAACCTAACCCTAACTGTAACCCTAACCCTTACCATTAGCCTCACCCTAACCCTAAACCTAACCCTACCTCTAAACCTAATCTTTACCCTAACCCTAACCCTAATCCTAACTCTAACCCTTACCTTACCCTAATCCTAACCCTAACCCTAAACCTAACCCTAACCCTAACCTTACCCCTAACCCTTACCCTTACACTTACCCTAACCCTAAGCCTAAGCCTAACCCTAACCCTAACCCTAAACCTAAACCTTACCCTTAGCCTAACCTTAATCCTAAACCTAACCCTATCCCTTACCTTCACCCTAACCCTAACCTTAACCCTAACCCTAACCCAAACCCTAAACTTAACACAAACCCTCATCCTTACCCTAGCTCTAACACTAACCCTAAACCTAAACCTAACACTAAACCTAACCCTTACTCTTAACCTAACACTAACCCTAACTCTAACATTTACCCTAACCCTAAACCTAACCCTAAACCTAACCCTAACCCTTACCCTAACCCTAACCCTAACCCTAAACCTAACCCTAACCCTAAACTTAACCCTAACCCTTACCCTTACCCTTACCCTAACCCTAACATTAACCCTAACCCTTACCCTTAACCTAACCCTAAACCTAACCCTAAATGTAACCCCTAAGCCTAACCCAAAACTTAACGCTAACCCTTACCCTTATCTTCCACGTAACCCTAACCCTAACTCTAACCCTTACCCTAACCCTAACCCTAACCCTAACCCTAACCCTAAACCTAAGCCGAACCCTAACCCTATCCCTAAACCTAACACTTATCCTTACCCCAACCCTAACCCTAAACCTAACCCTATACCTAACCCTAACCCTAACCCTAAACCTAACCCTACCCCTTACCCTTACCCTCACCCTAACCCTAACCTTAACCCTAATCCTAACCCTAACCCTAACTCTAACCCTAACCTTAATTCTAACCCTAACCCGAAACCTAAACCTAACCCTTAACCTAACCCTAACACTAACCCTAACCACTAACCCTGACCCTTACCCTAACCCTAACCCTAACCCTTTCCTTACCCTAATCCTAACCCTAACTCTAACCCTAACCATAACCCTAACCCTAACACTTACCCTAACCCTAATCCTAACCCTTACTCTAACCCTAACTCTAACCTCAACCTTAACCCTTAACATAACCCTAACCCTAACCCTTACCTTTACCCTAAACGTAACCCGAACCCTTACCCTAACACTAACCCTTACCCTAAACCTAACCCTTACCCTAACCCTAACCCTAAACCTAACCTCAACATTAACCCTAACCCAGCCTTAAACCTAACACTTACCCTAACCCTAAACCTACCCCTAAATCAAATCCTAACAGTACCTTACACTTACACATACACTAACAATAACAGTAAACCTAATCCTAACCCCTAACCCTAAAACTAACCCTAACCCTAACCCTAACCCTTAACCTTACCCACACAATAACCCTAACCCTAACCCTAATCCTAACCCTTACCCTTACCCATACCCTAACCCTAAACCTAATCCTAACCATAAGCCTAACCCTTATCATAAATCTAACCCTAACCGTAACCCTTAACCTAACCCTAACCCTAACCCTTACGCTAACCATAACCCTAACCCTAACACTTACCCTAAACCTAATCCTAACCCTTACTCTAAACCTAACCTCAACCTTAACCCTAACCCTAACCCTAACCCTTATCCTTACCCTAAACCTAACCTTAACCCTAACCCAAACCCTAAATCTAACCCTTACCCTAACCCTAATCCTTACCATAACCATAACACTAACCCTAACCTCAATCTTAACCCTAACCCTAACCATAAACCTAACCCTTACCCTTGCCCTAACCCTAACCCTAACCCTAAACCTAACCTTAACCCTAACCCTAACCCTTACCCTTAAGCTAACCCTAACTCTAAACCAATCCCTAACCCTAACCCTAACAATAACCCTAACACTTACCCTTACCCTAACCGTAAACCTAACCTTAACCCTAACCCTAACCCTAACCCTAACACTAACCCTTACCCTTACCCTAACCCTAACCCTAACCCCAACCATAACCCTAACTTAACACTTACCCTAACCCTAATCCTAACCCTTACTCTACCAATAACCCAAACCTCAAACTTAACCCTAAACCTAACCCGAACCCTAATCCTTACCTGTACCCTAAACCTAACCCTGCCCTAACCCTAACCCTAACCAAAACCCTAACACTTACACTAACCCTAACGCTAACCCTAAACCTTACCCTTACCCTATCCCTAACCCTAACCCTAATCTTTACCCTAACCCTAAACCTAACCCTAACACTTACCCTTAACCTAACCCTAACACTAAACCTAACCCTTACCCTAAACCTAACCCTAATCCTTACCCTAACCCTAACCCTAATTCTAATCCCTAACCCTAACCCTTAACCTAACACTAACCCTAACCCTGACCCTCAACCTTACCCTTACCCTAACCCTAACCCTTACCCTTACACTAACCCTACCCCTAAACCTCACACTAACCCTAACTATAACCCTAACCCTAACCCTTACACTTATCCAAACCCTAACCCGAACCCTAACACTTACCCTTCCTTTAAACCCTGCCCTAACCCTAATGCTAACCCTAACCCTTACACTAACCCTAACCCTAAACCTTACCCTAAACCTAACCCTAACCCTAACCCTAAACCTTACCCTAAACCTAACCCTAACCTTACCCTAAACCTAACCCTAACCCTAAACCTTACCCTTACCCTAACGCTAAAACTAACCCTAACCCTCACCCTCACCCTTACCCTTACCCTAACCTTAACCCCAACCCTAAACCTAACCCTAACTGTAACCCTAACCCTTACCATTAGCCTCACCCTAACCCTAAACCTAACCCTACCTCTAAACCTAATCTTTACCCTAACCCTAACCCTAATCCTAACTCTAACCCTTACCTTACCCTAATCCTAACCCTAACCCTAAACCTAACCCTAACCCTAACCTTACCCCTAACCCTTACCCTTACACTTACCCTAACCCTAAGCCTAAGCCTAACCCTAACCCTAACCCTAAACCTAAACCTTACCCTTAGCCTAACCTTAATCCTAAACCTAACCCTATCCCTTACCTTCACCCTAACCCTAACCTTAACCCTAACCCTAACCCAAACCCTAAACTTAACCCAAACCCTCATCCTTACCCTAGCTCTAACACTAACCCTAACCCTAAACCTAACCTAAACCTAACCCTTACTCTTAACCTAACACTAACCCTAACTCTAACATTTACCCTAACCCTAAACTTAACCCTAAACCTAACCCTAACCCTTAACCTTACACTAACCCTAACCCTAACCCTAAACCTAACCCTAACCCTAAACTTAACCCTAACCCTTACCCTTACCCTTACCCTAAACCTAACATTAACCCTAACCCTTACCCTTAACCTAACCCTAAACCTAACCCTAAATGTAACCCCTAAGCCTAACCCAAAACTTAACGCTAACCCTTACCCTTATCTTCCACGTAACCCTAACCCTAACTCTAACCCTTACCCTAACCCTAACCCTAACCCTAACCCTAACCCTAAGCCGAACCCTAACCCTATCCCTAAACCTAACACTTATCCTTACCCCAACCCTAACCCTAAACCTAACCCTATACCTAACCCTAACCCTAACCCTAAACCTAACCCTACCCCTTACCCTTACCCTCACCCTAACCCTAACCTTAACCCTAATCCTAACCCTAACCCTAACTCTAACCCTAACCTTAATTCTAACCCTTATCGGTACCCTAACCCTAACACTAACCCTAACACTAAACCTAACCCTAACCCTAAACCTAACCCTTACCCTTAACCTAACCCTAACCCAAAACCTAAACCTAACCCTTAACGTAACCCTAACACTAACCCTAACCACTAACCCTGACCCTTACCCTAACCCTAACCCTAACCCTTTCCTTACCCTAATCCTAACCCTAACTCTAACCCTAACCATAACCCTAACCCTAACACTTACCCTAACCCTAATCCTAACCCTTACTCTAAACCTAACTCTAACCTCAACCTTAACCCTTAACATAACCCTAACCCTAACCCTTACCTTTACCCTAAACGTAACCCGAACCCTTACCCTAACACTAACCCTTACCCTAAACCTAACCCTTACCCTAACCCTAACCCTAAACCTAACCTCAACATTAACCCTAACCCAGCCTTAAACCTAACACTTACCCTAACCCTAAACCTACCCCTAAATCAAATCCTAACAGTACCTTACACTTACACATACCCTAACAATAACAGTAAACCTAATCCTAACCCCTAACCCTAAAACTAACCCTAACCCTAACCCTAACCCTTAACCTTACCCATACAATAACCCTAACCCTAACCCTAATCCTAACCCTTACCCTTACCCATACCCTAACCCTAACCCTAACCCTAACCCTAAACGTAACCCTAACCCTAACCCTAACCCTTACCCTTACCCTAACCCTAATCCTAACCCTAACCCTTACCCTAACGCTAACCCTAACCCTAATCCTAACCCTTAACCTAACCCTAACCCTAACCCTAACACTTACCCTTACCGTAACTCCTACCCTAACCCTAACACTAACCCTAACCTTAACCTAAACCTACCCCTACCCCTAACCCTAACCCTTACCCTTACCCTAACCATAAACCTAACCTTAACCCTACCCCTAACCCTAACTTTTACCCTTACCCTAACGCTAACACTAACCCTATCCCTAACCCTAACACATATCCTTACCCTAACACTAACCCTAACAGTAACCCTAAACCTAATTGTAACCCTAATCCTAAACATAGCCCTTACTCTTACCCTAACCCTAAACCTAATCCTAACCATAAGCCTAACCCTTATCATAAATCTAACCCTAACCGTAACCCTTAACCTAACCCTAACCCTAACCCTTACGCTAACCATAACCCTAACCCTAACACTTACCCTAAACCTAATCCTAACCCTTACTCTAACCCTAACCTCAACCTTAACCCTAACCCTAACCCTAACCCTTATCCTTACCCTAAACCTAACCTTAACCCTAACCCAAACCCTAAATCTAACCCTTACCCTAACCCTAATCCTTACCATAAACATAACACTAACCCTAACCTCAATCTTAACCCTAACCCTAACCATAAACCTAACCCTTACCCTTGCCCTAACCCTAACCCTAACCCTAAACCTAACCTTAACCCTAACCCTAACCCTTACCCTTAAGCTAACCCTAACTCTAAACCAATCCCTAACCCTAACCCTAACAATAACCCTAACACTTACCCTTACCCTAACCGTAAACCTAACCTTAACCCTAACCCTAACCCTAACCCTAACACTAACCCTTACCCTTACCCTAACCCTAACCCTAACCCCAACCATAACCCTAACCTAACACTTACCCTAACCCTAATCCTAACCCTTACTCTACCAATAACCCAAACCTCAAACTTAACCCTAAACCTAACCCGAACCCTAATCCTTACCTGTACCCTAAACCTAACCCTGCCCTAACCCTAACCCTAACCAAAACCCTAACACTTACACTAACCCTAACGCTAACCCTAAACCTTACCCTTACCCTATCCCTAACCCTAACCCTAATCTTTACCCTAACCCTAAACCTAACCCTAACACTTACCCTTAACCTAACCCTAACACTAAACCTAACCCTTACCCTAAACCTAACCCTAATCCTTACCCTAACCCTAACCCTAATTCTAATCCCTAACCCTAACCCTTAACCTAACACTAACCCTAACCCTGACCCTCAACCTTACCCTTACCCTAACCCTAACCCTTACCCTTACACTAACCCTACCCCTAAACCTCACACTAACCCTAACTATAACCCTAACCCTAACCCTTACACTTATCCAAACCCTAACCCGAACCCTAACACTTACCCTTCCTTTAAACCCTGCCCTAACCCTAATGCTAACCCTAACCCTTACACTAACCCTAACCCTAAACCTTACCCTAAACCTAACCCTAACCCTAACCCTAAACCTTACCCTAAACCTAACCCTAACCTTACCCTAAACCTAACCCTAACCCTAAACCTTACCCTTACCCTAACGCTAAAACTAACCCTAACCCTCACCCTCACCCTTACCCTTACCCTAACCTTAACCCCAACCCTAAACCTAACCCTAACTGTAACCCTAACCCTTACCATTAGCCTCACCCTAACCCTAAACCTAACCCTACCTCTAAACCTAATCTTTACCCTAACCCTAACCCTAATCCTAACTCTAACCCTTACCTTACCCTAATCCTAACCCTAACCCTAAACCTAACCCTAACCCTAACCTTACCCCTAACCCTTACCCTTACACTTACCCTAACCCTAAGCCTAAGCCTAACCCTAACCCTAACCCTAAACCTAAACCTTACCCTTAGCCTAACCTTAATCCTAAACCTAACCCTATCCCTTACCTTCACCCTAACCCTAACCTTAACCCTAACCCTAACCCAAACCCTAAACTTAACACAAACCCTCATCCTTACCCTAGCTCTAACACTAACCCTAAACCTAAACCTAACACTAAACCTAACCCTTACTCTTAACCTAACACTAACCCTAACTCTAACATTTACCCTAACCCTAAACCTAACCCTAAACCTAACCCTAACCCTTACCCTAACCCTAACCCTAACCCTAAACCTAACCCTAACCCTAAACTTAACCCTAACCCTTACCCTTACCCTTACCCTAACCCTAACATTAACCCTAACCCTTACCCTTAACCTAACCCTAAACCTAACCCTAAATGTAACCCCTAAGCCTAACCCAAAACTTAACGCTAACCCTTACCCTTATCTTCCACGTAACCCTAACCCTAACTCTAACCCTTACCCTAACCCTAACCCTAACCCTAACCCTAACCCTAAACCTAAGCCGAACCCTAACCCTATCCCTAAACCTAACACTTATCCTTACCCCAACCCTAACCCTAAACCTAACCCTATACCTAACCCTAACCCTAACCCTAAACCTAACCCTACCCCTTACCCTTACCCTCACCCTAACCCTAACCTTAACCCTAATCCTAACCCTAACCCTAACTCTAACCCTAACCTTAATTCTAACCCTAACCCGAAACCTAAACCTAACCCTTAACCTAACCCTAACACTAACCCTAACCACTAACCCTGACCCTTACCCTAACCCTAACCCTAACCCTTTCCTTACCCTAATCCTAACCCTAACTCTAACCCTAACCATAACCCTAACCCTAACACTTACCCTAACCCTAATCCTAACCCTTACTCTAACCCTAACTCTAACCTCAACCTTAACCCTTAACATAACCCTAACCCTAACCCTTACCTTTACCCTAAACGTAACCCGAACCCTTACCCTAACACTAACCCTTACCCTAAACCTAACCCTTACCCTAACCCTAACCCTAAACCTAACCTCAACATTAACCCTAACCCAGCCTTAAACCTAACACTTACCCTAACCCTAAACCTACCCCTAAATCAAATCCTAACAGTACCTTACACTTACACATACACTAACAATAACAGTAAACCTAATCCTAACCCCTAACCCTAAAACTAACCCTAACCCTAACCCTAACCCTTAACCTTACCCACACAATAACCCTAACCCTAACCCTAATCCTAACCCTTACCCTTACCCATACCCTAACCCTAACCCTAACCCTAACCCTTAACGTAACCCTAACCCTAACCCTAACCCTTACCCTTACCCTAACCCTAATCCTAACCCTAACCCTTACCCTAACGCTAACCCTAACCCTAATCCTAACCCTTAACCTAACCCTAACCCTAACCCTAACACTTACCCTTACCGTAACCCCTACCCTAACCCTAACACTAACCCTAACCTTAACCTAAACCTACCCCTACCCCTAACCCTAACCCTTACCCTTACCCTAACCATAAACCTAACCTTAACCCTACCCCTAACCCTAACTTTTACCCTTACCCTAACGCTAACACTAACCCTAACCCTAACCCTAACACATATCCTTACCCTAACACTAACCCTAACAGTAACCCTAAACCTAATTGTAACCCTAATCCTAAACATAGCCCTTACCCTTACCCTAACCCTAAACCTAATCCTAACCATAAGCCTAACCCTTATCATAAATCTAACCCTAACCGTAACCCTTAACCTAACCCTAACCCTAACGACTAACCCTAACCCTTATGCTAACCATAACCCTAACCCTAACACTTACCCTAAACCTAATCCTAACCCTTACTCTAACCCTAACCTCAACCTTAACCCTAACCCTAACCCTAACCCTTATCCTTACCCTAAACCTAACCTTAACCCTAACCCAAACCCTAAATCTAAACCTTACCCTAACCCTAATCCTTACCATAACCATAACACTAACCCTAACCTCAATCTTAACCCTAACCCTAACCATAAACCTAACCCTTACCCTTACCCTAACCCTAACCCTAACCCTAAAACTAACCTTAACCCTAACCCTAACCCTTACCCTTAAGCTAACCCTAACTCTAAACCAATCCCTAACCCTAACCCTAACAATAACCCTAACACTTACCCTTACCCTAACCGTAAACCTAACCTTAACCCTAACCCTAACCCTAACTCTAACACTAACCCTTACCCTTACCCTAACCCTAACCCTAACCCCAACCATAACCCTAACCTAACACTTACCCTAACCCTAATCCTAACCCTTACTCTAACCCTAACCCTAACCTGAAACTTAACCCTAAACCTAACCCTAACCCTAACCCTTACCCTTACCCTAAACCTAACCCTGCCCTAACCCTAACCCTTACCCTAACCCTAACCCTAACCCTAACCCTTACCCTAACAGTAACCCTAACACTTACCCTAACCCTAATCCAAACCCTAACCTCAAACTTAACCCTAACCCTAACACTAACCCTAACCCTAATCCTTACCCTTACCCTAACCCTAAACCTAACCCTAACCTTTACCCCAACCATAACCCTAACCCTAACCCTAACCATAAACCTAACCCTTACCCTTACCCTAACCCTAACCCTAACCCTAAACCTAACCTTAACCCTAACCCTAACCCTTACCCTTAAGCTAACCCTAATTCTAAACCAATCCTTAACCCTAACCCTAACCCCTAACCCTAAAACTAACCCTCACCCTAACCCTTACCCTCAACCTAACTCTAACCCTAAACCTAACCGTAACCCTAACCCTACACTTACCCTTACCCTAAACCCTACCCTTACCCTAACGCTAACCCTAACCTTACCCTAACCCTAACAATAACCCTAACACTTACCCTTACCCTAACCATAAACCTAACCTTAACCCTAACCCTAACCCTGACCCTAACCCTTACCCTTACCCTAACCCAACCCTAACTCTAACCCTAACCATAACCCTAACCGAACACTTACCCTAACCCTAATCCTAACCCTTACTCTAACCCTAACCCTAACCTCAAACTTAACCCTAAACCTAACCTTAATCCTAACCCTACCCTTACCCTAAACCTAACCCTGCCCTAACCCTATCCCTTACCCTAACCCTAACCCTAACCCTAACCCTTACCCTAACACTAACCCTAACCCTTACCCTAACCCTAATCCAAACCCTAACCTCAAACTTAACCCTAACCCTAACCCTAACCCTTACCCTTACCCTAACCCTAACCCTAACACTAACCCTAATCCTTACCCTTACCCTAACACTAAACCTAACCCTAAACTTTACCCCAACCATAACCCTAACCCTAACCCTAACCCTAACCCTAACCCCAAACCTAACCCTAAACCTAACACTAACCCTTACCCTTACCTTAAACCTAACCCTGCCCTAACCCTATCACTAACCCTAACCCTAATCCTTACCCTTACCCTAACCCTAACCCTAACCCTAACCTTTACCCCAACGCTAAACCTAACCCTAAACCTAACCCTAACCCTTAACCTAACACTAACAGTAATCCTTATCCTAACCCTAACCCTAACCCTAATCCCTAACCCTAACCCTTAAACTAACACTAACACTAACCCTGAACCTCAACCTTACCCTTACCCTAACCCTAACCCTTACCCTTACCCTTACCCTACCCCTAAACCTCACACTAACCCTAACTCTAATCCTAACCCTAATCCTTATCCTACCCTAGCTGTAACCCTAACCCTAACCCCTAAGCCTAACCCTAAACCTAACCCTAACCCTTACCCTTATCCTAACGCTCACCCTAACCCTAACACTTACCCTTACCCTAACCCCTACCCTAACCCTAACACTAACCCTAACCTTAACCTAAACCTACCTCTACCCCTAAGCCTAACCCTTACCCTTACCCTAACCCTAAACCTAACCTTAACCCTACCCCTAACCCTAACTTTTACCCTTACCCTAACGCTAACACTAACCCTAACCCTAACCCTAACACATATCCTTACCCTAACACTAACCCTAACAGTAACCCTAAACCTAATTGTAACCCTAATCCTAACCATAGCCCTTACCCTTACCCTAACCCTAAACCTAACCTTAACCCTACCCCTAACCGTAACTTTTACCCTTACCCTAACGCTAACACTAACCCTAACCCTAAACCTAACACATATCCTTACCCTAACACTAACCCTAACAGTAACCCTAAACCTAATTGTAACCCTAATCCTAACCATAGCCCTTACCCTTACCCTAACCCTAAACCTAATCCTAACCATAACCCTAACCCTTATCCTAACCTTAATCCTAACCCTAACCCTTAACCTAACACTAACACTAACCCTAACGACTAACCCTAACCCTTGCCCTAACCATAACCCTAACCCTAACACTTACCCTAAACCTAATCCTAACCCTTACTCTAACCCTAACCTCAACCTTAACCCTAACCCTAAACCTAACCCTAAACTTTATCCTTACCCTAAACCTAACCTTAACCCTAACCCTAACCCTAAACCTAACCCTTACCCTAACCCTAATCCTTACCATAACCATAACCATAACCCTAACCTCAATCTTAACCCTAACCCTAACCATAAACCTAACCCTTACCCTTACCCTAACCCTAACCCTAACCCTAAACCTAACCTTAACCATAACCCTAACCCTTACCCTTAAGCTAACCCTAACTCTAAACCAATCCTTAACCCTAACCCTAACTCTAAAACTAACCCTCACCCTAACGCTTACCCTTAACCTAACTCTAACCCTAAACATAACCGTAACCCTAACCCTACACTTAACCTTACCCTAAAACCTACCCTTACCCTAACGCTAACCCTAACCTTACCCTAACCCTAACAATAACCCTAAAACTTACCCTTAACCTAACCGTAAACCTAACCTTAACCCTCACCCTAACCCTAACCCTAATCCTTACCCTTACCCTAACCCTAACCCTAACTCTAACCCTAACCATAACCCTAACCTAACACTTACCCTAACCCTAATCCTAACCCTTACTCTAACCCTAACCCTAACCTCAAACTTAACCCTAAACCTAACCCTAACCCTAACCCTTTCCCTTACCCTAAACCTAACCCTGCCATAACCCTAACCCTTACCCTAACCCTAACCCTAACCCTTACCCTAACACTAACCCTAACCCTTACCCTAACCCTAATCCAAACCCTAACCTCAAACTTAACCCTAAACCTAACCCTAACCCTTACCATTACCCTAACCCTAACCCTAACCCTAATCCTTACCCTTACCCTAACCCTAAACCTAACCCTAAACTTTACCCCAACCATAACCCAACCCTAACCCTAACCCTAACCCTAAACCTAACCCTAACCCTAACCCTAACCCCAACCCTAACCCTAACCCTAACCCTAACCTTTACCCTTACCCTAAACCTAACCCTGCCCTAACCCTAACCCTAACCCTAACCCTAATCCTTACCCTTACCCTAAACATTACCCTAACCCTAACCTTTACCCCAACCCTAAACCTAACCCTAACCCTAACCTAACGCTAACCCTAACACTTACCCTAAACCTAACCGTAACTCTAACAGTAACAATTACCCTAACCCTAACCTAACCCTAACCGTAACTCTAACCATAACCCTTACCCTAACCCTAACCTTAACCCTTACCCTAACCCTAACCCTAACCCTAAACTTAACCCTAAACCTTATCCTTACCCTAACCGTAACAATAACCCTAACTCTAAACCTAACCCTAAACCTAACCCTTACTCCTAACCTAACACTAACACTAACCCTAATCTTTACCCTAACCCTAAACCTAACCCTAACCCTGACCTTAACCCTAACCCTTACCCTTACCCTTACCCTAAACCTAACCCTAACCCTAACCGTAACCCTTACCCTTAACGTAACCCTAAACCTAACCCTAAATGTAACCCCTAAGCCTAACCCAAATCTTAACGCTAACCCTTACCCTTATCCTCCAACAAACCCTAACCCTAACCCTAACTCTAACCCTTACCCTAACCCTAACCCTAACCCTAACCCTAACCTTAACCCTAACACTTACCCTTAAACTTACCCTAACTCTAAGAATAACCCTAACCCTAACACTTACCCTAATCATAAGCCTAACCCTAACCCTACCCCTTACATTTACCCTAACCCTAACCCTAAACCTAACCCGAACCCTAACCCTATCCCTAACCCTAACACTTATCCTTACCCTAACCCTATCCCTAACCCTAAACCTAACCCTAACCTTTACCCTAACGCTAACCCTAAAGCTTACCCTTACCCTAACCTTAACCCTAACCCTAACCCTAACCCTAACCTTAAACCTTACCCTTACCCTAACGCTAACACTAACCCTAACCCTAACCCTTACCCTTACCCTAACCCTAACCCTAACCTTAACCCCAACCATAAACCTAACCCTAACCGTAACCCTAACCCTTACCCTTACCCTAACCTTAACCCTAAACCTAACCCTAACCCTAACCCTAACCCTAACCCTAACACTTACCCTTACACTAACCCTAACTCTAACACTAACCCTTACCTTAACCCGAACCCTAACCCTAACCCTTACCCTAACGCTAACCCTAACCCTAATCCTAACCCCTAACCCTAATCATTAACCTAACACTAACCCTAAACCTAACCATAAACTTTACCCTTAAACTTAACCCTAACCCTAACCCTAACCCTTGCCATAACGCTAACCCTAAACCTCACCCTAACCCTAACACATATCCTTACACTAACCCTAACCCTAACAGTAACCCTAACCCTAACAGTAACCCTAACCCTAACCCTAACCCTAACCCTTATCCTTACCCTAACCCTAACCCTAATCCTAACCCGAACCCTAACACTTATCCTAACCCTAACCCTAAACATTACCCTTTCCCTAATCCTAACCCTAACTCTAACCCTTACCATAACCCTAACCCTAACACTTACCCTAACTCTAACCCTAACCATAACCCTAACCCTAACCTCAAACTTAACCCTAACCCTAACCCTAACCCTTACCCTTACCCTAAACCTAACCCTAACCCTAACACTTACCCTAACCCTAACCCTTACCCTAACCCTAGCCCTGAGCTCAACTTAACCCTAACCCTAACCCTAAACCTAACCCTTACCCTTACCCTAACCCTAACCCTAAACCTAAACCTAACCCTAACCCTAACCCTTACCCTTAGCCTAACCCTTACCCTAAACCTAACCCTAACCCTAACCCTAACCGCTAACCCTAAAACTAACCCTAACCCTAACCCTAACCCGTAAGCCTAACCCTAAACCGAACCCTAACTCTTACCCTTATCCTAACCCTAACCCTAATCCTAACACTTACCCTTACCTTAAACCCTGCCCTAACCCTAATGCTAACCCTAACCCTTACCCTAACCCTAACCCTAAACCTTACCCTAAACCTAATCCTAACCCTAACCCTAACCCTTAACCTAACCCTAACCTTACTCCTAACCCTAAAACTTACCGTTACCCTAACCCCAAACCTAACTCTAACCCTAACCCTATCCCTAACCCTAAACCTAACCGTAACCTAACCCTAACCCGAACCCTAACACTTACCTTTACCTTAACCCTAACTCTAAACCTAACACTTACCCTTACCCTCACGCTAACCCTAACCCTAACCCTAACCTTAACCCTAACACATATCCTTACCCTAACCCTAACCCTAACCGTAACCCAAACTCTAACCCTAACCGTAACCCTAACCTTTACCCTTACCCTAATCCTAAAACTAAAATTAACCCCAACCCTAAACCTAACCCTTACCCTAACCCTAACCCTTATCCTTAACCTAACTCTAACCCTAAACCTAACCGTAACCCTAACCCTACACTTACCCTTACCCTAACCCCTACCCTTACCCTAACGCTAACCCTAACCTTACCCTAACCCTAACCCTAACCCTAACACTTACCCTTACCCTAGCCCTAAACCTAACCTTAACCCTAACCCAACCCTAACCCTTACACTTACACTGACCCTAACCCTAACTCTAACCCTAAACATAATGCTAACCTTACACTTACCCTAACCCTAATCCTAACCCTTACTCTAACCCTAACCCTAACTTCAATCTTAACCCTAAACCTAACCCTAACCCTAACCCTTACCCTTACCCTAAACCTAACCCTGCCCTAACCCTAACCCTTACCCTAACCCTAACCCTAACCCTAACCCTAAGCTTTACCCTAACCCTAATCCAAACCCTAACCTCAAACTTAACCCTAACCTTAACCCTAAGCCTAAACCTTACCCTTACCCTAAACCTAAACCTAACCCTAAACCTAAACCTAACCCTAACCCTAATCCTTACCCTTACCCTAACCCTAAACCTAACCCTAACCTTTACCCCAACCCTAACCCTAACCCTAACCCTAACCCTAACCCCAACCCTAACCCTAACCCTAACCCATATCCTTACCCTAAACCTAACCCTGCCCTAACCCTAACCCTAACAATAAACCTAATCCATACTCTTACCCTAACCCTAACCCTAACCTTTACCCCAACCCTAACCTAACCCTAACACTAACCCTAACAGTAACCCTAACACGTACCCTAAACCTAACCATAACTCTAACAATAACACTTAACCTAACCCTAACCCTAACACTAATCATAACATTTACCCTAACCCTAACCGTAACTCTAACCATAACCCTTACCCTAACCCTAACCCTAACCCTAAAGTTAACCCTAACCCTTATCCTTACCCTATCCCTAACACTAACCAAAACTCTAAACCTAACCCTAAACCTAACCCTTACTCTTAACCTAACACTAACCCTAACCCTAACATTTACCCTAACCCTAAATCTAACCCTAACCCTAACCTTAACCCTAACCCTTACCCTTACCCTTACCGTAACCCTAACCCTAACCCTTACCCTTAACGTAACACTAAACCTAACCCTGAACGTAACCCCTAAGCCTAACCCAAACCTTAATGCTAACCCTTACCCTTATCCTCCACCTAACCCTAACACTAACCCTAACTCTAACCCTTACCCTAACCCTAACCCTAACCGTAACCTATACCCTAACCCTTACCCTTAAACTTACCATAACCCTAAACCTAACCCTAACCCTAACACTTACGCTAATCCTAACCCTAACCCTAACCCTACCCCTTACCCTTACCCTAACCCTAACCCTAAACCTAACCCGAACCCTAACCCTATCCCTAACCCTAACACTTATCCTTACCCTAACCCTAACCCTAAACCTAACCCTATACCTAACCCTAACCCTAACCCTAAACCTAACCCTAACCCTTACCCTAAACCTCACGCTAACCCTAAACTTAACCCTAACCCTAACCCTAACCCTAACTCTAACCCTAACCTTAATTTTAACCCTTCTCCTTACCCTAACCCTAATACTAAACCTAACACTAAACCTAACCCTAACCCTAAACCTAACCCTTACCCTTAACCTAAACCTAACCCTAAACCCAAACCTAAACTTTACCCTTACCCTAACCCTAACATTAACCCTAAACCTAACCCTAAAACTAACCCTAACTCTAACCCTAAACCTAACCTTAACCCTAACCATAACATTTACCCGTACCCTAAACCTTACCCTATGCTAACAATAACCCTAACCCTAACACTTATCCTTACCCTAACCCTAAAACTAAACCTAACCCTATACCTAACCCTAACTCTAACCCTAAACCTAACCCTAACCCTTACCCTTACCCTCACCCTAACCCTAACCGTAATGCTAACTCTAACCCTAACGCTAACGCTAACCCTAACCCTTACCCTTACCCTAACCCTAAACCTAACCCTAACACCTACCCTTACACTAACACCTACCCTAACCCTAACACTAACCGTAAACTTACCCTAACCCTAACCCTGACCCTAACCCTTACCCTTACCCTAACCCTAAACCTAACCTTAACCCTCACCCTAACCCTAACTTTTACCCTTACCCTAACGCTAAACCTAACCCTAACCCAAACCCTTACACATATCCTTACCCTAACCCTAACCCTAACAGTAACCCTAACCCTAACCGTAACCTTAACCCTAAACCTAAACCTTACCCTTACCCTAACCCTAACCCTAATCCTAACTCTAACCCTAACCCTTATCCTAACCCTAACCCTAAACCTTACCCTTTCCCTAATCCTAACCCTAACTCTAACACTAACCATAACGCTAACCTAACACTAACCCTAACTGTAACCCTAACCATAACCCTAATTCTAACCTCAGCCTTAACCCTAACCCTAACCCTAACCCTTAACCTAACCCTAAACTTAACCCTAACCCTAACCCAAACCGTAACCCTTACCATAACCCTAAACCTTACCCTAACCCTAACCCTAACCTCAACCTTAACCCTAACCGTAACCCTAAACCTAACCCTTACCCTTACCCTAACCCTAACCCTAACCCTAAACCTATCCCTAACCCTAACCCTTATCCTTAAACTAACCCTTACCCTAAACCTAACCCTAACCATAACCCCTAACCCTAAAACTAACCCTAACCCTAACCCTAACCCCTAAGCCTAACTCTAAACCTAACCCTAACCCTTACCCTTATCCTAACCTTCACCCTAACCCTAACCCTAACACTTACCCTTGCCTTAAACCCTGCCCTAACCCTAACACTAACCCTAACCCTTACCCTAACCATAACCCTAACCCTTACCCTAACCCTAACACTAACCCTAACCCTTAACCTAACCCTAACCCTAATCCTAACCCTAAAAGTTACCGTTACCTTAACCCTAAACCTAACTCTAATCCTAACCCTAAACCTAACCCTAAACCTAACCCTAAGCCTAACCCTAACCCTAACCCTTACCCTTACCTTAACAATAACTCTAAACGTAACACTTACCCTTACCCTCACGCTAAACCTAACCTTAATCCTAACCCTAATCCTAATCCTAACACATATCCTTACCCTAACCCTAACCTAACCGTAACCCAAACTCTAACCCTAACCCTAAACCTAACCCTTACCCTAACCCTAACACTTAACCTAAACCTAACACTAACCCTAACCCTAACACTAACCCTAACCACTAACCCTAACCCTTACCCTAACTTTAACCCTTTCCCTTACCCTAATCCTAACCCTAACTCTATCCCTAACCATAATCCTAAACATAACACTTACCCTAACCCTAATCCTAACCCTTACTCTAACCCTAACCCTAACCTCAAACTTAACACTAACCATAACCCTAACCCTAACCCTTACCCTTACCCTAAACATAACCCGAACCCTAACCCTAACAATAACCCTTACCCTAACTCTAACCCTTACCCTAACCCTAACCCTAAACCTAACCTCAACATTAAACCTAACCCTAACATTAAACCTAACACTTACACTTACCCTTACCCTAACCCTAAACCTAAACCAAACCCTAACCCTAACCCTTACCATTACCCAGACCCTAACACTAACCCTAACCCTAATCCTAACCCCTAACACTAAAACTAACCCTAACCCTAACCCTTACCCTTACACATACCGTAACCCTAACCCTAACCCTTACCCTTACCCTAACCCTAACCCTAACCCTAACACTTACCCTTACCCTAACCCTAACTCTAACACTAACCCTTACCTTAACCCGAACCCTAACCCTAACCCTTACCCTAACACTAACCCTAACCCTAATTCTAACCCCTAACCCTAATCATTAACCTAACACTAACCCTAACCCTTACCCTAACCCTAACCCTAACCCTAACCCTAAACTTAACCCTAACCCTTATCCTTACCCTAACCCTAACAATAACCCTAACTCTAAACCTAACCCTAAACCTAAACCTTACTCCTAACCTAACACTAACACTAAACCTAACATTTACCCTAACACTAAACCTAACCCTAACCCTAACATTAACCCTAACCATTACCCTTACCCTTACCCTAACCCTAACCCTAACCCTAACCCTTACCCTTAACGTAACCCTAAACCTAACCCTAAACCTAACCCCTAAGCCTAACCCAAACGTTAACGCTAACCCTTACCCTTATCCTCCACCAAACCCTAACCCTAATCCTAACTCTAAGCCTTACCCTAACCCTAACCCTAACCCTAACCCTAACCCTGACCTTAACCCTAACACTTACCCTTAAACTTACCCTAACCCTAAGCCTAACCCTAACCCTAACACTTACCCTAATCATAAGCCTAACCCTAACCCTACCCCTTACATTTACCCTAACCCTAACCCTAAACCTAACCCGAACCCTAACCCTATCCCTAACCCTAACACTTATCCTTACCCTAACCCTATCCCTAACCCTAAACCTAACCCTAACCTTTACCCTAACCCTAACCCTAAAGCTTACCCTTACCCTAACCCTAACCCTAACCCTAACCCTAACCCTAACCTTAAACCTTACCCTTACCCTAACGCTAACACTAACCCTAACCCTAACCCTTACCCTTACCCTAACCCTAACCCTAACCTTAACCCCAACCATAAACCTAACCCTAACCGTAACCCTAACCCTTACCCTTACCCTAACCTTAACCCTAAACCTAACCCTAACCCTAACCCTAACCCTAACTCTAAACCTTACCCTTACCCTTAGCCTAACACTAAACCTAACCTTAACCCTAACCCTAACCCTAACCCTTACCCTTATCCTAACCCTAACCCTAACCCTAACCCTAACCCTTACCCTTACCCTAACCCTAACCCTAACCCTAAACCTATCCCTAACCCTAACCCTTATCCTTAAACTAACCCTTACCCTAAACCTAACCCTAACCATAACCCCTAACCCTAAAACTAACCCTAACCCTAACCCTAACCCCTAAGCCTAACTCTAAACCTAACCCTAACCCTTACCCTTATCCTAACCTTCACCCTAACCCTAACCCTAACACTTACCCTTGCCTTAAACCCTGCCCTAACCCTAACACTAACCCTAACCCTTACCCTAACCATAACCCTAACCCTTACCCTAACCCTAACCCTAACCCTAACCCTTAACCTAACCCTAACCCTAATCCTAACCCTAAAAGTTACCGTTACCTTAACCCTAAACCTAACTCTAATCCTAACCCTAAACCTAACCCTAAACCTAACCCTAAGCCTAACCCTAACCCTAACCCTTACCCTTACCTTAACCCTAACTCTAAACGTAACACTTACCCTTACCCTCACGCTAAACCTAACCTTAATCCTAACCCTAATCCTAATCCTAACACATATCCTTACCCTAACCCTAACCTAACCGTAACCCAAACTCTAACCCTAACCCTAAACCTAACCCTTACCCTAACCCTAACACTTAACCTAAACCTAACACTAACCCTAACCCTAACACTAACCCTAACCACTAACCCTAACCCTTACCCTAACTTTAACCCTTTCCCTTACCCTAATCCTAACCCTAACTCTATCCCTAACCATAATCCTAAACATAACACTTACCCTAACCCTAATCCTAACCCTTACTCTAACCCTAACCCTAACCTCAAACTTAACACTAACCATAACCCTAACCCTAACCCTTACCCTTACCCTAAACATAACCCGAACCCTAACCCTAACAATAACCCTTACCCTAACTCTAACCCTTACCCTAACCCTAACACTAAACCTAACCTCAACATTAAACCTAACCCTAACATTAAACCTAACACTTACACTTACCCTTACCCTAACCCTAAACCTAAACCAAACCCTAACCCTAACCCTTACCATTACCCAGACCCTAACACTAACCCTAACCCTAATCCTAACCCCTAACACTAAAACTAACCCTAACCCTAACCCTTACCCTTACACATACCGTAACCCTAACCCTAACCCTTACCCTTACCCTAACCCTAACCCTAACCCTAACACTTACCCTTACCCTAACCCTAACTCTAACACTAACCCTTACCTTAACCCGAACCCTAACCCTAACCCTTACCCTAACACTAACCCTAACCCTAATTCTAACCCCTAACCCTAATCATTAACCTAACACTAACCCTAACCCTAACCCTAAACTTTACCCTTAACCTTACCCCTAAACCTAACCCCAACCCTTACCATAACGATAACCCTAAACCTCACCCTAACCCTAACACATATCCTTACCCTAACCCTAACCCTAACAGTAACCCTAACCCTAACTGTAACCCTAACTCTAACCCTAACCCTTATCCTTACCCTAACCCTAACCCTAATCCTAACCCTAACCCTAACACTTATCCTAACCCTAACCCTAAACCTTACACTTTCCCTAATCCTAACCCTAACTCTAACCCTAACCATAACCCTAACCCTAACCTCAAACTTAACCCTAACCCTAATCCTAACCCTTACCCTTACCCTAACCCTAACCCTAAACTAAACCTAACCCTAACCCTAACCCTTACCCTTACCCTAACCCTTACCTAAACCTAACCCTAACCCTTACCCTAACCCCTACCCCTAAAACTAACCCTTACCCTAACCCTAACCCCTAAGCCTAAACCTAAACCTAACCCTAACCCTTACCCTTACCCTAAACCTAACCGTGCCCTAACCCTAACCCTAATCCTTACCCTTACCCTAACCCTAACCCTAACCCTATCCTTTACCCCAACCCTAAACCTAACCCTAACCCTAACCTAACCCTAAACCTAACACTTACCCTAACCCTAACCGTAACTCTAACAATAACAATTACCCTAACCCTAACCCTAACCCTAACCGTAACTCTAACCATAACCCTTACCCTAACACTAACCCTAACCCTTACCCTAACCCTAACCCTAACCCTAAACTTAACCCTAACCCTTATCCTTACCCTAACCCTAACAATAACCCTAACTCTAAACCTAACCCTAAACCTAACCCTTACTCCTAACCTAACACTAACACTAACCCTAACATTTACCCTAACCCTAAACCTAACCCTAACCATAACATTAACCCTAACCATTACCCTTACCCTAACCCTAACCCTAAACCTAACCCTTACCCTTAACGTAACCCTAAACCTAACCCTAAACGTAACCCCTAAGCCTAACCCAAACCTTAACACTAACCCTTACCTTATCCTCCACCAAACCCTAACCCTAACCCTAACTCTAACCCTTACCCAAACCCTAACCCTAACCCTAAGCCTAACCTTAACCCTAACACTTACCCTTAAACTTACCCTAACCCTAAGCCTAACCCTAACCCTAACACTTACCCTAATCAAAAGCCTAACCCTAACCCTACCCCTTACATTTACCCTAACCCTAACCCTAAACCTAACCCGAACTCTAACCCGATCCCTAACCTTAACACTTATCCTTACCCTACCCCTATCCCTAACCCTAAACCTAACCCTAACCTTTACCCTAAACCTAACCCTAAACCTTACTCTTACCCTTACCCTAACACTAAACCTAACCTTAACCCTAACCCTAACCATAACCCTTACCCTTATCCTAAACCTAACCCTAACCCTAACCCTAACCCTAAACCTTACCCTTAACCTAAACCTTACCCTAACCCTTATCCTAAACCAAATCCTAACCCTAACCCTTACCCTTACCTTAACCCTAACACTAACCTTAACCCTTACTCTTACCCTAACGCTAACACTAACACTAACCCTAACCCTTACCCTTATCCTAACCCTAACCCAAACCTTAACCCCAACCATAAACTTAACCCTAACCGTAACCCTAACCCTTACCCTTACCTTAACCTTAACCCTAAACCTAACCCTAACCCTAACCCTAACCCTAACTCTAAACCTTACCCTTACCCTTAGCCTAACACTAAACCTAACCTTAACCCTAACCCTAACCCTAACCCTTACCCTTATCCTAACCCTAACCCTAACTCTAACCCTAAACCTTACCCTTACCCTAAACCTAACCCTAACCCTTACCCTAAACCAAACCCTAACCCTAACCCTTCCCCTTACCTTAACCCTAACCCTAACCTTAACCCTTACTCTTACCCTAACGCTAACACTAACCCTAACCCTAACCCTTACCCTTACCCTAACCCTAACCCTAACCTTAACCGCAACCATAAACCTAACCCTAACCGTAACCCTAAATCTTACCCTTACCCTAACATTAACCCTAAACCTAACCCTAACCCTAACCCTAACCCTTATCCTTACCCTAACCCTAACCCTAATCCTAACCCTAACCCTAATCGTAACCCTAACCCTTACCATTAACCTCACCCTGACCCTAACCTTAACCCTAACCCTAACCCTAACCCTAACCTTAAACTTAACCCTTATCCTTACCCTAACCCTAACACTAACCCTAACCCTAAATGTAACCCTAACCCTAAACCTAAACCTTACCCTTACCCTAACTCTAACCCTAACATTAACCGTAACCCCTAAGCCTAACCATAACCATAACGCTAACCCTTACCCTTATCCTAACCCTAACCCTAACCCTAAACCTAAACCTTACGCTTACCCTAACCCTAAACCTAATCCTAACCCTAACCCTAACCCTAAACCTTACCATAACGCTAACCCTAAACCTCACCCTAACCCTGACACATACCCTTACCCTAACCCTAACCCTAACAGTAACCCTAACCCTAACCGTAAACATAACCCTAACCCTAACCCATACCCTTACCCTAACCCTAACCCTAACCCTAACCCTAACCCTTACCCTTACCCTAAACCTAACCCTAATCCAAACCCTAACCCTAACACTTATCCTAACCTTAAGCCTAAACCTTACCCTTTCCCTAATCCTAACCCTAACTCTAACCCTAACCATAACCCTAACCCTAACACTTACCCTAATTCTAACCCTAACCCTAACCCTAACCCTAACCCTAACCCTTACCCTTACCCTAAACCTAACCCTAACCCTAACCCTAACCCTAACCCTTACCCTAACCCTAACCCTTACCCTAACCCTAACCCTAATCTCAACCTTAACCCTAACCCTAACCCTAAACCTAACCCTTACCCTTACCCTAACCCTAACCCTAAACCTAAACCTAAACCTAACCCTAACCCTAACCCTTACCCTTACCCTAACTCTTACCCTAAACAAAAACCTAACCCTAACCCTAACCCCTAACCCTAAAACTAACCCTAACCCTAACCCTAACCCCTAAGCCTAACCCTAAACCTAACCCTAACCCTTACCCTTATCCTAACCCTAACCCTAACCCTAACACTTACCCTTACCTTAAACATTGCCCTAACCCTAATGCTAACCCTAACTCTTACCCTAACCCTAACCCTAAACCTTACCCTAAACCTAACCCTAACCCTAACCCTAAACCTCACCCTTAACCTAACCCTAAACCTAATCCTAACCCTAAAACTCTCCGTTACCCTAACCCTAAACCTAACTCTAACCCTAACCCTAACCCTAAACCTAACCCTAAACCAAACCCTAACCCTTACCCTTACCTTAACCCTAACTCTAAACCTAACACTTACCCTTATCCTCACGCTAACCCTAACCCTAACCCTAACCTTAACCCGAACACATATCCTTACCCTAACCCTAACCGTAACCCAAACTCTAACCCTAACCCTAACCCTAACCTTTACCCTTACCCTAACCCTAAAACGAAAATTAACCCCAACCCTACCATAACGCTAACCCTAACACTTACCCTAACTCTAACCCTAAGCATAACCCTAACCCTAACCTCAAACTTAACCCTAACCCTACACTTACCCTTACCCAAACCCCTACCCTTACCCTAACGCTAACCCTAACCTTACCCTAACCCTAAACCTAAACCTAACACTTACCCTTACCCTAACCCTAAACCTAACCTTAACCCTAACCTTAACCCTAACCCTTACACTTACCCTAACCCTAACCCTAACTCTAACCGTAACCATAACTCTAACCTAACACTTACCCTAACCCTAATCCTAACCCTTACTCTATCCCTAACCCTAACCTCAACCTTAACCCTAACCCTAACCCTAACCCTAACCCTAACCCTAACCCTAAACCTAACCCTGCCCTAACCCTAACCCTTACCCTAACCCTAATCCTAACCATAACCCTAACCCTTGCCCTAACCGTAACCCTAACCCTTACCCTAACCCTAATCGAAACCCTAACCTCAAAATTAACCCCAACCTTAACCCTAACCCTAACCCTTACCCTTACCCTAACCCTAACCCTAAACCTAACCCTAACCCTAACCCTAACCCTAATCCTTACGCTTACCCTAACCCTAACCCTAACCCTAAACTTTACCCCAACCCTAACCCTAACCCTAACCCTAACCCTAACCCTAACCTCAACCCTAACCCTAACCCTAACCCTTACCCTTACTCTAAAACTAAGCCTGCCCTAACCCTAACCCTAACCCTAACCCTAATCCTTACCCTTACCCTAAACCTAACCCTAACCTTTACCCTAACCCTAAACCTAACCCTAAACCTAACCCTAACCCTAACACTTACCCTAACCCTAACCATAACTCTAACAATAACACTTAACCTAACCCTAACCCTAACACTAACCATAACACTTACCCTAACCCTAACCATAACTCTAACCATAACCCTTACCCTAACCCTAACCCTAACCCTAAACTTAACCCTAACCCTTAATCTTACCCTATCCCTAACACTAACCCTAACTCTAAACCTAACCCTAAACCTAACCCTTACTCTTAACCTAACACTAACCTTAACCCTAACATTTACCCTAACCCTAAACCTAACCCTAACCCTAACCTTAACCCTAACCCTTACCCTTACCCTTACCTTAACCCTAACCCTAACCCTAACACTTACCGTTAACGTAACACGAAACCTAACGCTAAAAGTAACCCCTAAGCCTAACCCAAACCTTAACGCTAACGCTTACCCTTATCCTCCACCTAACCCTAACCCTAACCCTAACTCTAACCCTTACCCTAACCCTAACCCTAACCTTAACCCTAACACTTACCCTTACACTTACCCTAAACCTAAACCTAACCCTAACCCTAACACTTACCCTAATCCTAAGCCTAACCCTAACCCTACCCCTTACCCTTACCCTAACCCTAACCCTAAACCTAACCAGAACCCTAACCCTATCCCTAACCCTAACACTTATCCTTACCCTAACCCTAACCCTAAACCTAACTCTATACCTAACCCTAACCCTAACCCTAAACCTAAACCTAACCCTTACCCTTACCCTCACGCTAACCCTAACCTTAACCCTAACCCTAACCCTAACCCTAACTCTAACCCTAACTTTAATTCTAACCCTTCTCCTTACCCTAACCCTAACACTAACCCTAACACTAAACCTAACCCTAACACTAAACCTAACCCTTACCCTTAACCTAACCCTAACACTAAACCTAAACCTAACCTTTACCCTTACCCTAACCCTAACATTAACCCTAACCCTAACCCTAAAACTAACCCTAACCCTAAAACTAAACCTAACCTTAACCCTAACCCTAACACTTACCCGTACCCTAAACCTTACCCTTATGCTAACCGTAACCCTAACCCTAACACTTATCCTTACCCTAACCCTAAAACTAAACCTAACCCTATACCTAACCCTACCTCTAACCCTAAACCTAACCCTAACCCTTACCCTTACCCTCACCCTAACCCTAATTGTAATGCTAACCCTAACCCTAACGCTAACGCTAACCCTAACCCTTACCCTTATCCTAACCCTAAACCTAACCCTAACACTTACCCTTACACTAACACCTACCCTAACCCTAACACTAACCCTAAACTTACCCTAACCCTAACCCTAACCCTAACCCTTACCCTTACCCTAACCCGAAACCTAACCTTAACCCTCACCCTAACCCTAACTTTTACCCTTACCCTAACGCTAAACCTAACCCTAACCCAAACCCTAACACATATCCTTACCCTAACCCTAACCTTAACAGTAACCCTAACCCTAACCTTAACCTTACCCTAATCCTAACCCTAATCCTAACTCTAACCCTACCCCTTATCCTAACCCTAACCCTAAACCTTACCCTTTCCCTAATCCTAACCCTAATTCTAACCCTAAGCATATCTCTAACCCTAACACTAACCCTAACTCTAACCCTAAACATAACCCTAATCCTAAACTCAACCTTAACCCTAACCCTAACCCTAACCCTTAACCTTACCCTAAACCTAACCCTAACCGTAACCCAAACCGTAACCCTTACCGTAACCCTAACCTTATCCTAACCCTAACCCTCATCCTAACCTCAACCTTAACCCTAACCCTAACCCTAAACCTAACCCTTACCCTTACTCTAACCCTAACCCTAAACCTAAACTTAACCCTAACCCTAACCCTTATCCTTAAACTAATCCTTACCCTAAACCTAACTCTAACCCTAACCCTAACCCCTAACCCTAAAACTAACCCTAACCCTAATCCTAACCCCTAAGCCTAACCCTAAACCTAACCCTAACCCTTACCTTATCCTAACCTTAACCCTAACCCTAACCCTAACACTTACCCTTGCCTTAAACCCTGCCCTAACCGTAACGCTAACCCTAACCCTTACCCTAACCCTAACCCTAACCCTTACCCTAACCCTAACCCTAACCCTAACCCTTACCCTTAACCTAACCCTAACCCTAATCCTAACCCTAAAACTTACCGTTACCCTAACCCTAAACCTAACTCTAATCCTAACCCTAACCCTAACCCTAAACCTAACCCTAAGCCTAACCCTAACCCTAACCCTTACCCTTACCTTAACCCTAACTCTAAACCTAACACTTACCCTTACCCTCACGCTAACCCTAACCCTAACCCTAACCCTAATCCTAACACATATCCTTACCCTAACCCTAACCTTAACCGTAACCCAAACTGTAACCCTAACCCTAACCTTTACCCTTACACTAACCCTAAAACTAAAATTAAACCCAAC
Organism: Megascapheus bottae; assembly: GCA_024803745.1. Taxonomy (NCBI): domain Eukaryota; kingdom Metazoa; phylum Chordata; class Mammalia; order Rodentia; family Geomyidae; genus Megascapheus; species Megascapheus bottae. Next base: position 106,747 of record JANJXV010000058.1, on the reverse strand, counting down.
CCTAAACCTAACCCTTACCATAACCCTAACCCTTACCCTTAACCTAACTCTAACCCTAAAACTAACCGTAACCCTATCCCTTACACTTACCCTTACCCTAACCCCTAACCTAACCCTAAGGCTCACCCTAACCTTACCCTAACCCTAACCCTAACCCTAACACTTACCCTTACCATAACCCTAAACCTAACCTTAACCCTAACCCTAAACCTAACCCTTACCCTTACCCTAACCCTAACCCTAACCCTAAACCTTACCCTTACCCTAAACCTAACCCTAATCCTAACCCTAAACCTTACCCTTACACTTACCCTAACACTAAACCTAACCTTAACCCTAAGCCTAACCCTAACCCTAAACCCAACCCTAACCCTTGCCCTAAACCTAACCCTAACCCTAACCCTTACCCTTACCATAACCCTAACCCTAACCCTCACCCTTACTCTTACCCTAACGCTAACACTAACCCTAACCCTAACCCTAACCCATACCCTTACCCTAACACTAACCTTAACCCCAACCCTAAACCTAACCCTAACCGTAACCCTAATCCTTACCCTTACCCTAACCATAACCCTAATCCTAACCCTAACCCTAACCCTTATCCTTACCCTAACCCTAACCCTACTCCTAACCCTAACCCTAATCCTAAGCCTAACCCTTACCATTACCCTCACCCTAAACCTAACCTTAATCCTAACCTAACCCTTACCCTAAACCTAACCTTAACCTTAACCCTGATCCTTACCCTAACCCTAACACTAACCCTAACCCTAAACGTAACCCTAACCCTAAACCTAACCCTTACCCTTATCCTAACCCTAACCCTAACCCTAAACCTAACCCTTACCCTTACCCTAACCATAAACCTAACCCGTAACCTAACCCTAACCCTTACCCTTACCCTAACCCTAACCCTAAACCTAACCCTAACCCTAACCCTAACACTTACCCTTACCCTAACCCCTACCCTAACCCTAACTCTAACCCTAATCTTACCCTAACCCTAACCCTTACCCTAAACCTAAACCTTAATCCTAACCCTAACCCTAAACCTTACCCTTACCCTAACCCTACCCCTAACCCTAAACCTTACCCTTACCCTACACCTAACCCTAACCCTAACCCGAACCCTAACCCTTAACCTAACCCTAAATCTAACCCTAACACATATCCTTACCCTAACCCTATCCCTAACAGTAACACTAACCCTAAATGTAAATCTAACACTAACCCTAACCCTTACTCTTACCCTAACCATAACCCTTACCGTAAACATAACCCTAACCCTAACCCTAACCCCTAACCCTAAAACTAACCCTAACCCTAACCCTAACCCCTAAGCCTAACCCTAAACCTAACCCTAACCCTTACCCTTATCCTAACCCTAACCCTAACCCTAACACTTACCCTTACCTTAAACCTTGCCCTAACCCTAATGCTAACACTAACCCTTACCCTAACCCTAACCCTAAACCTTACCCTAAACCTAACCCTAACACTAACCCTAAAACTAACCCTTAACCTAACCCTAAACCTAATCCTAACCCTAAAACTCTCCGTTACCCTAACCCTAAACCTAACTCTAACCCTAACCCTAACCCTAAACCTAACCCTAACCCTAAACATAAGCCTAACCCTTACCCTTAGCTTAACCCTAACTCTAAACCTAACACTTACCCTTACCCTCACGCTAACCCTAACCCTAACCCTAACCTTAACCCGAACACATATCCTTACCCTAACCCTAACCGTAACCCAAACTCTAACCCTAACCCTAACCCTAACCTTTACCCTTACCCTAACCCTAAAACTAAAATTAACCCCAACCTTACCATAACCCTAACCCTAACACTTACCCTAACTCTAAACCTAAGCATAACCCTAACCCTAAACCTAACCCTTACCCTTATCCTAACCCTAACCCTAACCCTAAACCTAACCCTTCCCCTTACCCTAACCCTAAACCTAACCTTAACCCTAACCCTAACCCTAACCCTTACCCTTACCCTAACCCTAACCCTAACCCTAAACCTTACACTTATCCTAAACTTAACCCTACCCTTACCCTAAACCTAACCGTAACCCTAACCATAAACCTAACCCTTACCCTTACCTTAACGCTAACTCTAACCCTAACACTTACCCTTACCCTAACGCTAAACCTAACCGTAACCCTAACCCTAACATTAACACATATCCTTACCCTAACCCTAACCCTAAACGTAACCCTAACTCTAACCCTAACCGTAACATTAACCCTTACTCTAAACCTAACCCTTAACTTAACCCCAACCCTAAACCTAACCCGTACCCTAACCCTAACCCTTACCCTTACCCTTACCCTAACCCTAAACCTAACCCTAACCCTAACCCTAACGCTAACCCTAAACTTACACTAACCCTAACCCTTACCCTAAACCTAAACCTTAATCCTAACCCTAACCCTAACCGTTACCCTTACCCTAACCCTAACCCTAACCCTAAACCTTACCCTTACCCTACACCTAACCCTAACCCTAACCCTAACCCGAACCCTAACCCTTAACCTTACCTAACCCTAACCCTAACCCTAACTCTTCCCTTACCCTAACGCTACCCTAAACCTAACCGTAAATCTAACCCTAAGACATATCCTTACCCTAACCCTAACCCTAACAGTAACACTAACCCTAAATGTAACCCTAACCCTAACTCTAACCCTTAACCTAACCCTAACCCTAATCCTAACCCTAACCCTTACCCTTATCCTAACCCTAACCCCTACCCTAACCGTAACACTAACCCTAACCTTACCCTAAACCTTCCCCTAACCCCAACCGTAAACCTTACCCTTACCCTAACCGAAACCTAACCTTAACCCAAAACCTAACCCTAACTTTCACCCTTACCCTAACGCTAACCCTAATCCTAACCCTAACCCTAACCCTAACAATATCACTAACCCTAAACGTAACCCTAACCCTAACCCTTACCCTTACCCTAACCCTAACCCTAACCCTAACCCTAACCCTTACCCTAAACCTAACCCTAACCCTAACCCTTAACCTAACCCTAACCCTAACCCTTACCCTTATCCTGACCCTAACCCCTACCCTAACCCTAACACTGACCCTAACCTTACCCTAAACCTACCCCTAACCCTAAACCTAACCCTTGCCTTACCCTAACCCGAAACCTGCCCTTAACCCTAACCCTAACCCTAACTTTTACCCTTACCCTAACGATAACCCTAACCCTAACCCTAACCCTAACACATATCCTTACCCTAACTCTAACCCTAACCCTAACAGTAACCCTAACCCTAACTGTAACCCTAACCCTAACCCTTACCCTTACCCTAATCCTAACCCAAACCCTAACCCCTAAGCCTAACCCTAACCCTAAACCTAACCCTTACCCTAATCCTAACCCTAACCCTAACCCTAACACTTACCCTTACGTTAAACCCTGCCCTAACCCTAACACTAACCCTAACCCTTACCCTAATCCTAAACCTAAACCTTACCCTTACCCTTACCCTAACACTAAAGCTAACCTTAACCCTAACCATAACCTTAACCCGTATCCTTATCCTAACCCTAACCCTAACCCTAACCCTAAAACTACTCTTACCATAAACTTAACCCAAACCCTTACCCTAAACTTAACCCTAACCCTAACCCTTACCGTTACCTTAACTCTAACCCTAACCCTAACCCTTACCCTTGCCCTAATGCTAACACTAACCTTAACCCTAACCCTAGCCCTAACCCTTTCCCTTACCCTAACCCTAACCCTAACCTTAACCCCAACCCTAAACCTAACCCTAACCGTAACCCTAACCCTTACCCTTACCCTAACCCTAACCCTAACAATAACCCTAACCCTAACCCTTACCCTAACCCTACTCCTAACCCTAACCCTTACCGTACTCTAACCCTAACCCTAAACCTAAACCTAACCCTAACCCTAATCCTGACCCTAACCCTTACCATTACCCTCAGCCTAACCCTAACCCTAAACCTAACTTTAACCCTAATCCTAACCCTAATCCTTACCATTATCCTCACCCTAATCCTAACCTTAACCCTCACCCTAACCCTATCCCTAACCCTAACCTTACTACTAACCTTTATTCTTACCCTAACCCTAACACTAACCCTAACCCTAAACGTAACCCTAACCCTAAACCTAACCCTTACCCTTACCCTAACCCTAACCCTAACCGTAAACCCTAAGCCCAACCCATAACCTAACGCTAACCCATAACCTTATCCTACCACTAACCCTAATCCTAAAATTAACCCTTACCCTTACCCTAACCCTAACCCTAAACCTAACGTTAACCATAACCCTAAACCTAACCCTTACCCTTACCCTTATCCTAACACTAACCCTATCCCTAACCCTAAAACTTACACTTACCCTAACCCTAACCCTAACCCTTACCCTAAATGTAACCCTAACCCTAACCGTAACCCTAACCCTTACCCTTACCTTAAACCTACCTCTAATTCTAACACTTACCCTTACCCTAAAGCTAACCCTAACCCTAACCCTAACCCTAACCCTAACACATATCCTTACCCTAAACCTAACACTAAACCTAAGCCTAACTGTAACCCTAAACCTAACCCTTACCCTTACCCTAAACCTGACCCTAAACCTAACCCTAACCATAACCCTAACACTACCCTTAGACTAACCCCTACCCTAACCCTAACCCTAACCCTAACCTTACCCTAACCGTAACCTTAAACCTAACCCTAACCCTTACCCTTACCCTAATCATAAACCTAACTTTAACCCTAACCCTAACCCTATCCCTTACATTTACCCAAACCCTAAACCTAACCGTAAACCTTACCCTTACCTTAACCCTAAACCTATCCCTAACCCTAACCCTAACCCTAAACCTTACCCTTAACCTAACCCTAACCCTAACCCTAACTCTTACCCTTACCCTAACGTTAAAACTAAACCTAACCCTAAATCTAACCCTAACACATATCCTTACCCTAACCCTAACCCTAACAGTAACACTAACCCTAAATGTAACCCTAACCCTAACCCTAACACTTACACTTACCCTAACCCTAACTCTAACCCTAAAATTAAGCCTTACCCTAAGCCTAACCCTAACCAGAACCCTAACACTTAACCTAAACCTAACACTAACCCTAACAATAACACTAACCCTAACCAATAACCCTAACCCTTACCGTAACCCTAACCCTAACCCTAACCCTTTCCCTTACCATAATCCTAACCCTAACTCTAACCCTAACCATAACCCTAACCATAACACTTACCCTAACCCTAATCCTAACCCTTACTCTAACCCTAACCCTAACCTCAAACTTAACACTAATCATAACCCTAACCCTAACCCTTACCCTTACCCTAAACGTAACCCGAACCCTAACCCTAACCCTAACCCTTACCCTAAACCTAACCCTTACCCTAACCCTAACCCTAAACCTAAACTCAACATTAACCCCAACCCTAACATTAAACCTAACACTTACCCTTACCCTTACCCTAACCCTAACCCTAAACCAAACCCTAACCCTAACCCTTATCATTACCCATACCCTAACACTAACCCTAACCCTAATCCTAACCCCTAACACTAAAACTAACCCTAACCCTAACCCTAACCCTTACTCTTACCCATACCGTAACCCTAACCCTAACCCTTACCCTTACCCATAGTTAACCCTAAACCTAACCCTAACCCTAACTCTAACAATAACCCTTACCCTTACCCTAAACCTAACTCTAACCCTAACACTTACCCTTACACTAACCCTAACTCTAACACTAACCCTTACCTTAACCCGAACCCTAACCATAACCCTTACCCTAACGCTAACCCTAACCATAATCCTAACCCCTAACCCTAATCATTAACCTAACACTAACCCTAAACCTAACCCTAAACTTTACCCTTAACCTTAACCCTAACCCTAACCCTAACCCTTGCCATAACGCTAACCCTAAACCTCACCCTAACCCTAACACATATCCTTACCCTAACCCTAACCCTAACAGTAACCCTAACCCTAACAGTAACCCTAACCCTAACCCTAACCCTTATCCTTACCCTAACCCTATCCCTAATCCTAACCCGAACCCTAACACTTATCCTAACCCTAACCCTAAACCTTACCCTTTCCCTAATCCTAACCCTAACTCTAACCCTTACCATAACCCTAACCCTAACACTTACCCTAACTCTAACCCTAACCATAACCCTAACCCTAACCTCAAACTTAACCCTAACCCTAACCCTAACCCTTACCCTTACCCTAAACCTAACCCTAACCCTAACCCTAACCCTAACACTTACCCTAACCCTAACCCTTACCCTAACCCTAGCCCTAACCTCAACTTAACCCTAAACCTAACCCTAAACCTAACCCTTACCCTTACCCTAACCCTAACCCTAAACCTAAACCTAACCCTAACCCTAACCCTTACCCTTAGCCTAACCCTTACCCTAAACCTAACGCTAACCCTAACCCTAACCGCTAACCCTAAAACTAACCCTAAACCTAACCCTAACCCCTAAGCCTAACCCTAAACCGAACCCTAACTCTTACCCTTATCCTAACCCTAACCCTAACCCTAACACTTACCCTTACCTTAAACCCTGCCCTAACCCTAATGCTAACCCTAACCCTTACCCTAACCCTAACCCTAAACCTTACCCTAAACCTAACCCTAACACTAACCCTAACCCTTAACCTAACCCTAACCTTAATCCTAACCCTAAAACTTACCGTTACCCTAACCCCAAACCTAACTCTAACATTAACCCTATCCCTAACCCTAAACCTAACCCTAACCTAACCCTAACCCGAACCCTAACACTTACCTTTACCTTAACCCTAACTCTAAACCTAACACTTACCCTTACCCTCACGCTAACCCTAACCCTAACCCTAACCTTAACCCTAACACATATCCTTACCCTAACCCTAACCCTAACCGTAAACCAAACTCTAACCCTAACCGTAACCCTAACTTTTACCCTTACCCTAACCCTAAAACTAAAATTAACGCCAACCCTAAACCTAACCCTTACCCTAACCCTAACCCTTATCCTTAACCTAACTCTAACCCTAAACCTAACCGTAACCCTAACCCTACACTTACCCTTACCCTAACCCCTACCCTTACCCTAACGCTAACCCTAACCTTACCCTAACCCTAACCCTAACCCTAACACTTACCCTTACCCTAACCCTAAACCTAACCTTAACCCTAACCCTAACCCTAACCCTTACACTTACACTGACCCTAACACTAACTCTAACCCTAAACATAACGCTAACCTTACACTTACCCTAACCTTAATTCTAACCCTTACTCTAACCCTAACCCTAACTTCAACCTTAACTCTAAACCTAACCCTAACCCTAACCCTTACCCTTACCCTAAACCTAACCCTGCGCTAACCCTAACCCTTACCCTAACCCTAACCCTAACCCTAACCCTAACCCTAAGCCTTACCCTAACCCTAATTCAAACCCTTACCTCTAACTTAACCCTAACCTTAACCCTAAGCCTAACCCTTACCCTTACCCTAACCCTAACCCTAAACCTAACCTTAACCCTAACCCTAATCCTTACCCTTACCCTAACCCTAACCCTAACACTAACCTTTACCCCAACCCTAGCCCTAACCCTAACCCTAACCCTAACCCCAACCCTAACCCTAACCCTAATCCTAACCCATATCCTTACCCTAAACCTAACCCTGCCCTAATCCTAACCCTAACCCTAATCCTTACCCTTACCCTAACCCTAACCCTAACCCTAACCTTTAACCCAACCCTAACCTAACCCTAACCCTAACCCTAACACTAACCCTAACAATTACCCTAACCCTAACCAAAACTCTAACAATAACACTTAACCTAACCCTAACCCTAACACTAACCATAACACTTACCCTAACCCTAACCGTAACTCTAACCATAACCCTTACCCTAACCCTAACCCTAACCCTAAACTTAACCCTAACCCTTATCCTTACCCTATCCCTAACACTAACCAAAACTCTAAACCTAACCCTAAACCTAAGCCTTACTCTTAACCTAACACTAACCCTAACCCTAACATTTACCCTAACCCTAAATCTAACCCTAACCTAACCTTAACCCTAACCCTTACTCTTACCCTTACCGTAACCCTAACCCTAACCCTTACCCTTAACGTAACACTAAACCTAAACCTGAACGTAACCCCTAAGCCTAACCCAAACCTTAATGCTAAGCCTTACCCTTATCCTCCACCTAACCCTAACCCTAACCCTAACTCTAACCCTTACCCTAACCCTAACCCTAACCATAACATTTACCGTAACCCTTACCCTTACACTTTCCGTAACCCTATCCCTAACCCTAACACTTATCCTTAACCTAACCCTAACCCTAAACCTAACCCTATACCTAACCCTAACCCTAACCCTAAACCTAACCCTACCCCTTACTCTAAACCTCACGCTAACCCTAAACTTAACCCTAACCCTAACCCTAACCCTAACTCTAACCCTAACCTTACTTTTAACCCTTCTCCTTACCCTAACCCTAATACTAACCCTAACACTAAACCTAACCCTAACCCTAAACCTAACCCTTACCCTTAACCTAAACCTAACCCTAAACCTAAACCTAACCTTTACCCTTACCCTAACCCTAACATTAACCCTAACCCTAACCCTAAAACTAACCCTAACCCTAAACCTAAACCTAACCTTAACCCTAACCATAACACTTACCCGTACCCTAAAACTTACCCTATGCTAACACTAACCCTAACCCTAACACTTATCCTTACCCTAACCCTAAAACTAAACCTAACCCTATACCTAACCCTACCTCTAACCCTAAACCTAACCCTAACCCTTACCCTTACCCTCACCCTAACCCTAACCGTAATGCTAACTCTAACCCTAACGCTAACGCTAACCCTATCCCTTACCCTTATCCTAACCCTAAACCTAACCCTAACACTTACCCTTACACTAACACCTACCCTAACCCTAACACTAACCCTAAACTTACCCTAACCCTAACCCTAACCCTAACCCTTACCCTTACCCTAACCCTAAACCTAATCTTAACCCTCACCCTAACCCTAAATTTTACCCTTACCCTAACGCTAAACCTAACCCGAACCCAAACCCTAACACATATCCTTACCCTAACCCTAACCCTAACAGTAACCCTAACCCTAACCGTAACCTTAACCCTAAACCTAAACCTTACCCTTACCCTAACCCTAACCCTAACCCTAATCCTAACTCTAACCCTAACACTTATCCTAACCCTAACCCTAAACCTTACCCTTTCCCTAATCCTAACCCTAACTCTAACACTAACCATAACCCTAACCCTACCACTAACCCTAACCTTAACCCTAACCATAACCCTAATCCTAACCTCAGCCTTAACCCTAACCCTAACCCTAACCCTTAACCTTACCCTAAACTTAACCCTAACCCTAACCCAAACCGTAACCCTTACCATAACCCTAAACCTTATCCTAACCCTAACCCTAACCTCAACCTTAACCCTAACTGTAACCCTAAACCTAACACTTACCCTTACAATAACCCTAACCCTAACCCTAAACCTAACCCTAACCCTAACCCTTATCCTTAAACTAACCCTTACCCTAAACCTAACCCTAACCCTAACCCTAACCCCTAACCCTAAAACTAACCCTTATCCTTAACCTAAACCTAACCCTAAACCTAAACCTAACCTTTACCCTTACCCTAACCCTAACATTAACCCTAACCCTAACCCTAAAACTAACCCTAACCCTAAACCTAAACCTAACCTTAACCCTAACCATAACACTTACCCGTACCCTAAAACTTACCCTATGCTAACACTAACCCTAACCCTAACACTTATCCTTACCCTAACCCTAAAACTAAACCTAACCCTATACCTAACCCTACCTCTAACCCTAAACCTAACCCTAACCCTTACCCTTACCCTCACCCTAACCCTAACCGTAATGCTAACTCTAACCCTAACGCTAACGCTAACCCTATCCCTTACCCTTATCCTAACCCTAAACCTAACCCTAACACTTACCCTTACACTAACACCTACCCTAACCCTAACACTAACCCTAAACTTACCCTAACCCTAACCCTAACCCTAACCCTTACCCTTACCCTAACCCTAAACCTAATCTTAACCCTCACCCTAACCCTAAATTTTACCCTTACCCTAACGCTAAACCTAACCCGAACCCAAACCCTAACACATATCCTTACCCTAACCCTAACCCTAACAGTAACCCTAACCCTAACCGTAACCTTAACCCTAAACCTAAACCTTACCCTTACCCTAACCCTAACCCTAACCCTAATCCTAACTCTAACCCTAACCCTTATCCTAACCCTAACCCTAAACCTTACCCTTTCCCTAATCCTAACCCTAACTCTAACACTAACCATAACCCTAACCCTACCACTAACCCTAACCTTAACCCTAACCATAACCCTAATCCTAACCTCAAACTTAACCCTAACCCTAACCCTAACCCTTAACCTTACCCTAAACTTAACCCTAACCCTAACCCAAACTGTAACCCTTACCATAACCCTAAACCTTATCCTAACCCTAACCCTAACCTCAACCTTAACCCTAACTGTAACCCTAAACCTAACACTTACCCTTACAATAACCCTAACCCTAACCCTAAACCTAACCCTAACCCTAACCCTTATCCTTAAACTAACCCTTACCCTAAACCTAACCCTAACCCTAACCCTAACCCCTAACCCTAAAACTAACCCTAACCCTAACCCTAACCCCTAAGCCTAACCCTAAACCTAACTCTAACCCTTACCCTTATCCTAACCTTCACCCTAACCCTAACCCTAACACTTACCCTTGCCTTAAACGCTGCCCTAACCCTAACGCTAACCCTAACCCTTACCCTAACCATAACCCTAACCCTTACCCTAACCCTAACCCTAACCCTAACCCTTACCCTAACACTAAACCTAACCTTAACCCTAACCCTAACACTAACCCTTACCCTACCCTAACCCTAACCCTAACCCTAACCCTAAAACCTACCCTTACCCTAAACCTAACCCTAACCTTTACCCTAAACCTAACCCTAACCCTAACCCTTACACTTACATTATCCCTACTCCTAACCCTAACCCTTACCCTTACCCTAACCTTAACCCCAACCCTAAACCTAACCCTAACCGTAACCCTAACCCTTACCCTTACCGTAACCCTAACCCTAAACCTAACCCTACCTGTAAACCTAATCTTTACCCTAACACTAACCCTAATCCTAACTAAAACCTTTACCCTTACCCTAACCCTAAGCCTAACCCTAACCCTAACCCTAAACCTAAACCTTCCCCTAGCCTAACCTTAATCCTAAACCTAACCCTATCCCTTACCTTCACCCTAACCCTAACCTTAGCCCTAACCCTAACCGAAACCCTAAATTTAACCCTAACCCTTATCCTTACCCTAGCTCTAACACTAACCCTAACGCTAAACCTAACCCTAAACCTAACCCTTACTCTTAACCTAACACTAACCCTAACTCTAACATTTACCGTAACCCTAAACCTAAACCTAACCCTAACCCTTAACCTTACCCTAACCCTAAACCTAACCCTAACCCTAAACTTAACCCTAACTCTTACCCTTACCCTTACCCTAACCCTAACACTAACCCTAACCCTTACCTTTAACCTAACCCTAACCCTAACCCTAAATGTAACCCTAAGCCTAACCCAAATCTTAATGCTAACTCTTACCCTTATCCTCCACCTAACCCTAACCCTAAACCTAACTCTAACCCTTACCCTAACCCTAACCCTAACGCTAACCCTAACCCTTACCCTAACCCTAACCCTAAACCTAAGACGAAACCTAACCCTATCCCTAAACCTAACACTTATTCTTACCCTAACCCTAACCCTAAACCTAACCCTATACCTAACCCTAACCCTAACCCTAAACCTAACCCTAACCCTTACCCTTACCCTCACCCTAACCCTAACCTTAACCCTAACACTAACCCTAACCCTAACTCTAACCCTAACCTTAATTCTAACCCTTATCCGTACCCTAACCCTAACACTAACCCTAACATTAACCTAACCCTAACACTTAACCTAACCCTTACCCTTAACCTAACCCTAACCCGAAACCTAAACTTAACCCTTAACCTAACCCTAACACTAACCCTAACCACTAACCCTGACCCTTACCCTAACCCTAACCCTAACACTTTCCTTACCCTAATCCTAACCCTAACTCTAACCCTAACCATAACCCTAACCCTAACACTTACCCTAACCCTAATCCTAACCCTTACTCTAACCCTAACCCTAACCTCAACCTTAACCCTTAACATAACCCTAACCCTAACCCTTACCTTTACCGTAAACGTAACCCGAACCCTAACCCTAACACTATCCCTTACCCTAAACCTAACCCTTACCCTAACCCTAACCCTAAACCTAACCTCAACATTAACCCTAACCCAGGCTTAAACCTAACACTTACCCTTACCCTAAACCTACCCCTAAATCAAATCCTAGCAGTACCTTACCCTTACCCATACCCTAACAATAACCCTAAACCTAATCCTAACCCCTAACCCTAATCCTAACCCTAACCCTTACCCTAACACTAACCCTAACCCTTACCCTAACCCTAATCCAAACCCTACACTCAAACTTAACCCTAACCCTAACCCTAACCCTAACCCTTACCCTTACTCTAACCCTTACCCTTACTCTAACTCTAACCCTAACCCTAAACCTAATCCTTACCCTTACCCTAACCCTAAACCTAACCCTAACTTTTACCCCAACCATAACCCTAACCCTAACCCTAACCCTAAACCTAACCCTAACCCTAACCCTAACCCTAACCCCAACCCTAACCCTAACCCTAACCCTTACCCTTACCCTAAACCTAACCCTGCCCTAAGCCTAACGCTAACCCTAACCCTAATCCTTACCCTTACCCTAACCCTAACCCTAACCCTAACCTTTACCCCAACCCTAAACCTAACCCTAACCCTAACCTAACCCTAACCCTAACACTTACAATAACCCTAACCGTAACTCTAACAGTAACAATTACCCTAACCCTAACCCTAACCCTAACCATAACTCTAAACATAACCCTTACCCTAACCCTAAACCTAACCCTTACCCTAACCCTAACCCTAACCCTAAACTTAACCCTAACCCTTATCCTTACCCTAATCCTAACAGTAACCCTAACTCTAAACCTAACCCTAAACCTAACCCTTACTCCTAACCTAACACTAACCCTAAACCTAACATTTACCCTAACCCTAAACCTAACCCTAAACCTAACATTAACCCTAACCCTTACCCTTACCCTTACCTTAAACCTAACCCTTACCCTTAACGTAACCCTAAACCTAACCCTAAACGTAACCCCTAAGCTTAACCCAAACCTTAACGCTAACACTTACCCTTATCCTCCACCTAACCCTAACCCTAACCCTAACTCTAACACTTACCCTAACCCTAACCCTAACCCTAACCCTAACCTTAACCCTAACCCTTACCCTTAAACTTACGCTAACCCTAAGCATAACCCTAACCCTATCACTTACCCTAATCATAAGCCTAACCCTAACCCTACCCCTTACCCTTACCCTAACCCTAACCCTAAACCTAACCCGAACCCTAACCATATCCCTAACCCTAACACTTATCCTTACCCTAGCCCTATCCCTAACCCTAAACCTAACCCTAACCTTTACACTAACCAACCCTAAACCTTACCCTTACACTTACCCTAACACTAAACCTAACCTAACCCTAACCCTAACCCTAACCCTTACCCTTATCCTAACCCTAACCCTAACCCTAAACCTAACCCTAAACCTTACCCTTAACCTAAACCTAACCCTAACCCTTACCCTAAACCAAACCCTAACCCTAACCCTTACCCTTACCTTAACCCTAACCCTAACCTTAAGCCTTACCCTTACCCAAACGCTAACACTAACCCTAACCCTAACCCTTACCCTTACCCTAACCCTAACCCTAACCTTAACCCAACCATAAACCTAACCGTAACCGTAACCCTAACCCTTACCCTTACCCTAACCTTAACCCTAAACCTAACCCTAACCCTAACCCTAACCCTAAACCTAAACCTTACCCTTACCCTTACCCTAACACTAAACCTAACCTTAACCCTAACCCTAACCCTAACCCTTACCCTTATCCTAACCCTAACCTTAACCCTAACCCTAAACCTTACTCTTACCCTAAACCTAACCCTAACCCTTACCCTAAACCAAACCCTAAGCCTAACCCTTACCCTTACCTTAACCCTAACCCTAACCTTAACCCTTACCCTTACCCTAACGCTAACACTAACCCTAACCCTAACCCTAACCCTTACCCTTACCCAAACCCTAACCCTAACCTTAACCCCAACCATAAACCTAACCCTAACCCTAACCCTTACCCTTACCCTAACCCTAACCCTAATCCTAACCCTAACCCTAACACTTATCCTAACCTTAACCCTAAACCTTACCCTTTCACTAATCCTAATCCTAACTCTAACCCTAACCATAATCCTAACCCTAACACTTACCCTAATTCTAACCCTAACCATAACCCTAACCCTAACCTCAAACTTAACCCTAACACTAACCTTAACCCTTACCCTTACCCTAAACCTAACCCTAACCCTAACCCTAACCCTTATCCTTACCCTAAACCTAATCCTTACCATAACCATAACCCTAACCCTAACCTCAATCTTAACCCTAACCCTAACCATAAACCTAACCCTTACCCTTACCCTAACCCTAACCCTAACCCTAACCCTAACCTTAACCCTAACCCTAACCCTTACCCGTAAGCTAACCCTAATTCTAAACCAATCCCTAACCCTAACCCTAACCCCTAACCCTAAAACTAACCCTAACCCTAACCCTTACCCTTAACCTAACTCTAACCCTAAACCTAACCGTAACCCTAACCCTACACTTACCCTTACCCTAAACTGTACCCTTACCCTAACGCTAATCCTAACCTTACCCTAACCCTAACAATAACCCTAACACTTACCCTTATCCTAACCGTAAACCTAACCTTAACCCTAACCCTAAACCTAACCCTAACCCTTACCCTTACCCTAACCCTAACCCTAACTCTAACCCTAACCATAACCCTAACCTAACACTTACCCTAACCCTAATCCTAACCCTTACTCTAACCCTAACCCTAAACTCAAACTTAACCCTAACCCTAACCATAACCCAAACCCGTACCCTTACCGTAAACCTAACCCTGCCCTAACCCTAACCCTAATCCTAACCCTAACCCTTACCCTAACACTAAACCTAACTCTTACCCTAACCCTAATCCAAACCCTAAACTCAAACTTAACACTAACCCTAACCCTAACCCTAACCCTTACCCTTACTCTAACCCTAACCCTAACCCTAACCCTAATCCTTACCCTTACGCTAACCCTAAACCTAACCCTAACCTTTACCCCAACCATAACCCTAACCCTAACCCTAACCCTAAACCTAACCCTAACCCTAACCCTAACACTAACCCCAACCCTAACCCTAACCCTAACCCTTACCCTTACCCTTACCCTAAACCTAACCCTGCCCTAAGCCTAACGATAACACTAACCCTAATCCTTACCCTTACCCTTACCCTAACCCTAACCCTAACCTTTACCCCAACCCTAAACCTACCCCTAACCCTAAACTAACCCTAACCCTAACACTTACACTAACCCTAACCGTAACTGTAACAGTAACAATTACCCTAACCCTAACCCTAACCCTAAGCATAACTCTAAACATAACCCTTACCCAACCCTAACCCTAACACTTACCCTAACCCTAACCCTAACCCTAAACTTAACCCTAACCCTTATCCCTACCCTAACCCTAACAGTAACCCTAACTCTAAACCTAACCCTAAACCTAACCCTTACTCGTAACCTAACACTAACCCTAAACCTAACATTTACCCTAACCCTAAACCTAACCCTTACCCTTATCCTAACCCTAACCCTAACCCTAACCCTAACCCTAAACCTTACCCTTAACCTAAACCTAACCCTAACCCTTACCCTAAAACAAACCCTAACCCTAACCCTTACCCTTATCTTAACCCTAACCCTAACCTTAACCCTTACCCTTACCCTAACGCGAACACTAACCCTAACCCTAACCCTTACCCTTACCCTAAACCTAACCCTAACCTTAACGCCAACCATAAACCTAACCCTAACCGTAACCCTAACCCTTACCCTTACCCTAACCTTAACCCTAAACCTAACCCTAACCCTAACCCTAACCCTAAAACTAAACCTTACCCTTACCCTTACCCTAACACTAAACCTAACCTTAACCCTAACCCTAACCCTAACCCTTACCCTTATCCTAACCCTAACCCTAACCCTAACCCTAAACCTTACCCTTACCCTAAACCTAAACCTAACCCTTACCCTAAACCAAACCCTAACCCTAACCCTTACCCTTACCTTAACCGTAACCCTAACCTTAACCCTTACCCTTACCCTAACGCCAACACTAACCCTAACCCTAACCCTTACCCTTACCCAAACCCTAACCCTAACCTTAACCCCAACCATAAACCTAACCCTAACCCTAACCCTTACCCTTACCCTAACCCTAACCCTAATCCTAACCCTAACCCTAACAC
>JANJXV010000058.1:32500-85000 GCA_024803745.1 Megascapheus bottae | reverse complement strand
AAACCTAACTCTAATCCTAACCCTAAACCTAACCCTAAACCTAACCCTAAGCCTAACCCTAACCCAAACCCTTAACCTTACCTTAACCCTAACTCTAAACGTAACACTTACCCTTACCCTCACGCTAAACCTAACCCTAACCCTAACCCTAATCCTAACACATATCCTTACCCTAACACTAACCCTAACCCTAACCGTAACCCAAACTCTAACCCTAACCCTAACCCTAACCTTTACCCTTACACTAACCTTAAAACTAAAATTAACCCCAACCCTAAACCTAACCCTTACCCTAACCCTAACCCTTACCCTTAACCTAACTCTAACCCTAAACCTAACCGTAACCCTATCACTAACACTTACCCTTACCCTAACCCCTAACCTAACCCTAACCTTACCCTAACCCTAACCCTAACCCTAACACTTACCCTTACCCTAACCCTAAAACTAACCTTAACCCTAACCATAAACCCAACCCTTACCCTTACCCTAACCCTAACCCTAACCCTAAACCTTACCCTTACCCTAAACCTAACCCTAACCCTTACCCTAGACCTTACCCTTACCCTAAACCTAACACTAAACCTAACCTTAACCCTAACCCTAACCCTAAACCTAACCCTAACCCTTGCCCTAAACCTAACCCTAACCCTAACCCTTACCCTTACCTTAACCCTAACCCTAACCCTCACCCTTACTCTTACCCGAACGCTAACACTAACCCTAACCCTAACCCTAACCCTTACCTTACCCTAACCCTAACACTAACCTTAACCCCAACCCTAAACCTAACCCTAACCCTAACCCTAACCCTAACCCTTATCCTTACCCTGACCCTAACACTACTCCTAACCCTAACCCTAATCCTAAGCCTAAACCTTACCATTACCCTCACCCTAACCCTAACATTAACCCTAACCCTAACCCTAAACCTAACCTTAACCTTAACCCTTATCCTTATCCTAACCCTAACACTAACCCTAACACTAAACGTAAACCTAACCCTAAACCTAACCCTTACCCTTATCCTAACGCCAAACCTAACCGTAAACCTAACCCTTACCCTTAGCCTAACCCTAAACCTAACCTTAACCCTAACCCTAACCCTAACCCTAACCCGAACCCTAAACCTTACACTTACCCTAAACCTAACCCTACCCTTACCCTAAACCTAACCCTAACCATAAACCTAACCCTTACCCTTACCTTAACGCTAACTCTAACCCTAACACTTACCCTTACCCTAACGCTAAACCTAACCCTAACCCTAACCCTAACCCTAACACATATCCTGACCCTAACCCTAACCCTAACCGTAACCCTAACTCTAACCCTAACCCTAACATTTACCCTTACTCTAACCCTAACCATAAATTTAACCCCAACCCTAAACCTAACCCGTGCCCTAACCCTAACCCTTACCCTTACCCTAACTCTAACCCTAAACCTAACCCTAACCCTAACCCTAACACTTACCCTTACCCTAACACCTACCCTAACCCTAACGCTAACTCTAACCTTACCCTAACCCTAACCCTTACCCTAAACCTAAACCTTACCCTTTCCCTAACCCTAAACCTAACCTTAATCCTAACCCTAACCCTAACCCTTACCCTTACCCTAACCCTAACCCTAAACCTTACCCTTACCCTACACCTAACCCTAACCCTAACCCGAACCCTAACCATTAACCTTACCTAACCCTAACCCTAACCCTAACTCTTACCCTTACCCTAACGCTAACCCTAAACCTAACCCTAAATCTAACCCTAACACATATCCTTACCCTAACCCTAACCCTAACAGTAACACTAACCCTAAACGTAACCCTAACCCTAACCCTAACCCTTACCCTTATCCTAACCCTAACCCCTACTCTAACCCTAACACTAACCCTGACCTTACCCTAAACCTACCCCTAACCCTAATCCTAACCCTAACCCTTACCGTACTCTAATCTTAACCCTAACCCTAAACCTAACCCTAACCCTAATCCTGACCCTAACCCTTACGATTACCCTCACACTAACCCTAACCCTAAACCTAACCCTAACCCTAATCCTAACCCTAACCCTTACCATTATCCTCACCCTAATCCTATCCTTAACCCTAACCCTAACCCTACCCCAAACCCTAACCTTAACCCTAACCCTTATCCTTACCCTAACCCTAATACTAACACTAACCCTAAACGTAACCCTAACCCTATACCTAACCCTTACCCTTACCCTTACCCTAACCCTAACCCTAACCGTAAACCCTAAGCCTAACCCATAACCTAACGCTAACCCATAACCTTATCCTACCCCTAACCCTAATCCTAAAACTAACCCTTACCCTTACCCTAACCCTAAACCTAACCTTAACCATAACCCTAAACCTAACCCTTACCCTTACCCTTATCCTAACCCTAACCCTAACCCTAACCCTAAAACTTACACTTACCCTAACACTAACCCTAACCCTTACCCTAAACGTAACCCTAACCCTAACCCTTACCCTTATCAAAAACCTAACTCTAACTCTAACACTTACCCTTACCCTAAAGCTAACCCTAACCCTAACCCTAACCCTAACCTAACACATATCCTTACCCTAATCCTAACACTAAACGTAAGCCTAACTCTAACCCTAAACCTAACCCTTACCCTTACCCTAAACATAAACCTAACCTTAACCCTAACCCTAACCCTGTCCCTTACATTTACCCAAACCCTAACCATAACCCTAAAACTTACCCTTACCTTAAACCTAAACCTAACCCTAAACCTAACCCTAACCCTAACCCTAACCCTTACCCTTAACTGAACCCTAACCCTAACCCTAACTCTTACCCTTACCCTAACGTTAACCCTAAAGCTAACCCTAAATCTAACCCTAACACATATCCTTACCCTAACCCTAACCCTAACAGTAAACATAACCCTAAAGGTAACCCTTATCCTAACTCTAACCCTTACACTTACCCTAACCCTAAACGTAACCCTAAAATTAAGCCTTACCCTAAGCCTAACCCTAACCCGAACCCTAACACTTAACCCAAACCTAACACTAACCCTAACCCTAACACTATCCCTAACCACTAACCCTAACCCTTACCCTAACCCTAACCCTAACCCTAACCCTTTCCCTTACCCTAATCCTAACCCTAACTCTAACCCTAACCATAACCCTAACCATAACACTTACCCTAAACCTAATCCTAACCCTTATACTAACCCTAACCCTAACCTCAAACTTAACACTAACCATAACCCTAACCCTAACCCTTACCCTTACCCTAAACGTAAACCGAACCCTAACCTTAACCCTAACCCTAACCCTTACCCTAAACCTAACCCTAAACCTAACCTCAACATTAACCCTAACCCTAACATTAAACCTAACACTTACCATTACCCTTGCCCTAACCCTAAACCTAAACCAAACCCTAACCCTTACCATTACCCATACCCTAACACTAACCCCAATCCTAATCCTAATCCCTAACCCTAAAACTAACCCTAACCCTAACCCTAACCCTTACCCTTACCCATACCGTAACCCTAACCCTAACCCTTACCCTTACCCATAGTTAACCCTAACCCTAACCCTCACCCTAACTCTAACAATAATCCCTACCCTTACCCTAAACCTAACCCTAACACTAACACTTACCCTTACACTAACTCTAACACTAACCCTTACCTTAACCAGAACCCTAACCCTAACCCTTACCCTAACCCTAACCCTAACCCTAATCCTTACCCCTAACCCTAACCATTAACCTAACACTAACCCTAACCCTAACCCAAAACTTTACCCTTAACCTTAACCCTAACCCTTACCATAACGCTAACCCTAAACCTCACCCTAACCCTAACACATATCCTTACCCTAACCCTAACCCTAACACTAAACCTAACCCTAACCGTAACACTAACCCTAACCCTAACGCTTACCCTTACCCTAACCCTAACTCTAATCCTAACCCTAACCCTAACACTTATCCTAACCCTAACCCTAAACCTTACCCTTTCCCTTATCCTAACCTAAATCTAACCCTAACCATAACCCTAACCCTAACACTTACCCTAAATCTAACCCTAACCATAACCCTAACCCTAACTTCAAACTTAACCCTAACCCTAACCCTAACCCTTACCCTTACCCTAACCCTAACCCTAACCCTAACCCTAACCCTTACCCTAACCCTAACCCTTACCCTAACCCTAACCCTAACTTCAACCTTAACCCTAACTCTAAACCTAAACCTAACCCTTACCCTTACCCTAACCCTAACCCTAAACCTAAACCTAACCCTAACCCTTACCATTACCCTAACCGTTACCCTAAACCTAACCCTAACCCTAACCCTAACCCCTAACCCTAAAACTAACCCTAACCCTAACCCTAACCCCTAAGCCTAACCCTAAACCTAACCCTAACCCTTACCCTTATCCTAACCCTAACCCTAACCCTAACACTTACCCTTACCTTAAACACTGCCCTAACCCTAATGCTTACCCTAAACTTTACCCTAACCCTAACCCTAAACCTTACCCTAAACCTAACAGTAACCCTAACCCTAACCCTAACCCTTAACCTAACCCTAACCCTAATCCTAACCCTAAAACTTACCGTTACCCTAAACCTAAACCTAACCCTAACACTAACCCTAACTCTAACACTAACCCTAACCCTAACCCTAAACCTAACCCTAACCCTAACCCTAACCCTTACCCTTACCTTAACCCTAACTCTAACCCTAACACTTACCCTTATCCTCACGCTCACCCTAACCCTAAGCCTAACCATAACCCTAACACATATCCTTACCCTAACCGTAACCCTTACCGTAACCCAAACTCTAACCCTAACCCTAACCCTAACCTTTTCCTTTACCCTAACCCTAAAACTAAAATTAACCCCAACCCTAAACCTAACCCTTACCCTAACCCTAACCCTTACCCTTAACCTAACTCTAACCCTAAACCTAACTGTAACCCTAACCCTACACTTACCCTTACCCTAACCCCTACCCTTACCCTAACGCTATCCCTAACCTTACCCTAACCCTAACCCTAAACCTAACACTTACCCTTACCCTAACCCTAAACCTAACCTTAACCCTAACCCTAACTCTAACCCTTACACTTACCCTAACCCTAACCCTAACTCTAACCCTAACCATAACCCTAACCTAACACTTACCCTAACCCTAATCCTAACCCTTACTCTAACCCTAATCCTAACCTCAATCTTAACCCTAAACCTAACCCTAACCCTAACCCTTACCCTTACCCTAAACCTAACCCTGCCCTAACCCTAACCCTTACCCTAACCCTAACCCTAACACTTACCCTAAACCTAATCCAAACCCTAACCTCAAACTTAACCCTAACCTTAACCCTAACTCTAACCCTTACCCTTACCCTAACACTAACCCTAAACCTAATCCTAACCCTAACCCTAATCCTTACCCTTACCCTAACCCTAACCCTAACCCTAACCTTTACCCCAACCCTAACCCTAACCCTAAACCTAACCCTAACCCTAACCCTAACCCTAACCCCAACCCTAACCCTAACCCTAACCCTAACCCTAACCTTTACCCCAACCCTAAACCTAACCCTAACCCTAACCCTAACCCTAACACTAACACTTACCCTAACCCTAACCGTAACTCTAACAATAACACTTACCCTAACCCAACCCTAACACTTACCATAACACTTACCCTAACCCTAATCGTAACTCTAACCATAACCCTTACCCTAACCCTAACCCTAACCCTAAACTTAACCCTAACCCTTATCCTTACCCTATCAATGACACTAACCCTAACTCTAAACCTAACCCTAAACCTAACACTTACTCTTAACCTAACACTAACCCTAACCCTAACATTTACCCTTACCCTAAACCTAACCCTAACCCTAACCTTTACCCTAACCCTTACCCTTAGCCTTACCTTAACCCTAACCCTAACCCTAACCCTTACCCTTAACGTAACCCTAAACCTAACCCTAAACGTAACACCTAAGCCTAACCCAAACCTTAACGCTAACCCTTACCCTTATCCTCCACCTAACCCTAAACCTAACCCTAACTCTAAACCTTACTCTAACCCTAACCCTAACCCTAACCCTAACCTTAACCCTAACCCTTACCCTTACACTTACCCTAACCCTAAACCTAACCCTAACCCTAACACTTACCCTCATCCTAAGCCTAAACCTAAACCTACCCCTTACCCTTACCCTAACCCTAACCCTAAACCTAAACCGAACCCTAACCCTATCCCTAACCCTAACACTTATCCTTATCCTAACCCTAGCCCTAAACCTAACCCTATACCTAACCCTAACCCTAACCCTAAACCTAACCCTAACCATTACCCTTACACTCACGCTAACCCTAACCTTAACCCTAATCCTAACCCTAACCCTAACTCTAACCCTAACCTTAATTCTAACCCTTCTCCTTACCCTAACCCTAACACTAACCCTAACACTAAACCTGACCCTAACCCTAAACCTAACACTTACCCTTAACCTAAACCTAACCCTAAACCTAAACCTAACCTTTACCCTTATCCTAACCCTAACATTAACCCTAACCCTAACCCTAAACCTAACCCTAACCCTAAACCTAAACCTAACCTTAACCCTAACCCTAACACTTACCCGTACCCTAAACCTTACCCTTATGCTAACCCTAACCCTAACACTAACACTTATCCTTACCCTAACCCTAAAACTAAACCTAAACCTATACCTAACCCTAACTCTTACACTAAACCTAATCCTAACCCTTACCCTTACCCTCACCCTAACCCTAACCGTAATGCTAACCCTAACCCGAACGCTAACACTAACCCTAACGCTTACCCTTATCCTAACCCTAAACCTAACCCTAACACTTACCCTTACACTAACACCTACCCTTACCCTAACACTAACCCTAAACTTACCCTAACCCTAACCCTAACCCTAACCCTTACCCTTACCCTAACCCTAAACCTAACCTTAACCCTCACCCTAACCCTAACTTTTACCCTTACCCTAACGCTAACCCTAACCCTAACCCAAACCCTAACACATATCCTTACCCTAACCCTAACCCTAACAGTAACCCTAACCCTAACCGTAACCTTAACCCTAACCCTAACCCTTACCCTTACCCTAACCCTAACCCTAATCCTAACTCTAACCCTAACCCTTATCCTAACCCTAACCCTAAACTTTACCCTTTCCCTAATCCTAACCATAACTCTAACCCTAACCATAACCCTAACCCTAACACTAACCCTAACTCTAACCCTAACCATAACCCTAATCCTAAACTCAACCTTAACCCTAACCCTAACCCTAACACTTAACCTTACCCTAAACCTAACCCTAACCATAACCCAAACCATAACCCTTACCGTAACCCTAAACCTTACCCTAACCCTAACCCTAACTCTAACCCCAAACTAAACACTAACCCTAACCCTAAACCTATCCCTTACCCTTACCCCAACCCTAAACCTAAACCTAACCCTAACCCTAACCCTAACCCTAACCCTAACCCCTAACTCTAAAACTAACCCTAACCCTAACCCTAACCCCTAAGCCTAACCCTAAACCTAACGCTAACTCTTACCCTTATCCTAACCTTAAACCTAACCATAACCATAACACTTACCCTTGCCTTAAACCCTGCCCTAACCCTAACGCTACCCATAACCCTTACCCTAACCCTAACCCTAACCCTTACCCTAAACCTAACCCTAACCCTAACCCTAACCCTAACCCTAACCTAACCCTAACCATAATCCTAACCCTAAAACTTACTGTTACTCTAACCCTAAACCTAACTCTAAACCTAACCCTAAACCTAACCCTAAGCCTAACCCTAACCCTAACCCTTACCATTACCTTAACCCTAACTCTAAACGTAACACTTACCTTACCCTCACGCTAATCCTAACCCTAACCGTAATCCTAACACAAATCCTTACCCTAACCCTAACCCTAACCCTAACCCAAACCCTAACCCTAACCCTAACCTTTACCCTTACACTAACCCTAAAACTAAAATTAACCCCAACCCTATACCTAACCCTCACCCTAACCCTAACCCTTACCCTTAACCTAACTCCAACCCTAAACCTAACCGTAACCCTATCCCTAACACTTACCCTTACCCTAACCCCAAACCAAACCCTAACGCTAACCCTAACCTTACCCTAACCCTAACCCTAACCCTAACCCTAACACTTACCCTTACCCTAACCCTAAACCTAACCTTAAACCTAACCCTAAACCTAACCCTTACCCTACCCTAACCCTAACCCTAACCCTAAACCTTAACCTTACCCTAAACCTAACCCTAACCCTAACCCTAAACCTTACCCTTACCCTTACCCTAACACAAAACCTAACCTTAACCCTAAACCTAAACCTAAACCTAACCCTAACCCTTGCCCTAAACCTAACCCTAAGCCTAACTCTTACCGTTACCTTAACCCTAACACTAACCTTAACCCCAACCCTAAACCTAACCCTAACCGTAACCCTAATCCTAACCCTAACCCTAATCCTAAGCCTAACCCTTACCATTACCCTCACCCTAACCCTAACCTTAACCCTAACCCTAACCCTAACCCTTACCCTTACCCTAACCCTAACCCTAAACCTAACCCTAACCCTAACCCTTATCCTTACCCTAACCCTAACCCTACTCCTAACCCTAACCCTAATCCTAAGCCTAACCCTTACCATTACCCTCACTCTAACCCTAACTTTAACCCTAACCCTAACCCTAACCCTAAACCTAACCTTAACCTTAACCCTTATCCTTACCCTAACCCTAACACTAACCCTAACACTAAACGTAACCCTAACAGTAAACCTAACCCTTACCCTTATCCTAACCCTAACCCTAACCCTAAACCTAACCCTTACCCTTACCCTAACCCTAAACCTAACCTTAACCCTAACCCTAACCCTAACCCTTACTCTTTACCTAACCCTAACCCTAAGCCTAAACCTTCCACTTACCCTAAACCTAACCCTACCGTTACCCTAAACCAAACCCTAACCCTAACCATAAACCTAACCCTTACCCTTACCTTAACGCTAACTCTAACCCTAACACTTACCCTTACCCTAATCCTAAACCTAACCCTAACCCTAACCCTAACCCTAACACATATCCTTACCCTAACACTAACCCTAACAGTAACCCTAACTCTAACCCTAACCCTAACATTTACCCTTACTCTAACCCTAACCCTAAACTTAACCCCAACTCCTAACCTAACCCGTACCCTAACCCTAACCCTTACCCTTACCCTAACCCTAACCCTAAACCTAACCCTAACCCTAACCCTAACCCTAACACTTACCCTTACCCTAATCCCTACCTTAACCCTAACGCTAACCCTAACCTTACCCTAACCCTAACCCTTACCCTAAACCTAAACCTTACCCTTACCCTAACCCTAAACCTAACCTTAATCCTAACCCTAACCCTAAATCTTACCCTTACCCTACACCTAACCCTAACCCTAATCTAACCCTTACCCTTATCCTAACCCTAAACCTAACCCTAACACTTACCCTTACCTTAAACCCTGCCCTACATCTAACACTAACCCTAACCCTTACCCTAACCCTAAACCTAAACCTTACCATTACCCTTACCCTAACACTAAACCTAACCCAAACCCTTACCCTAAACTTAACCCTAACCCTAACCCTTACCGTTACCTTAACCCTAACCCTAACCCTTACCCTTACCCTAACGCTAAAACTAACCCTAACCCTAACCCTAACCCTAACCCTTTCCCTTACCCTAACCCTAACCCTAAACTTAACCCAAACCCTAAACCTAACACTAACCGTAACCCTAACCATTTCCCTTACCCTAACCCTAACCCTAAACCTAACACTAACAATAACCCTAACCCTAACCTTTATCCTAACCCTAACCCTAATCCTAACCCTAACCCTTACCGTACTCTAACCCTAACCCTAACCCTAAACCTAACCCTAACCCTAATCCTGACCCTAACCCTTAGCATTACCCTCACCCTAACCCTAACCCTAAACCTAACCCTAACCCTAATCCTAACCCAAACCCTTACCATTATCCTCACCCTAATCCTAACCTTAACCCTAACCCTAAACCTACCCCAACCCTACCCTTAACCCTAACCCTTATCCTTACCCTAACCCTAACACTAACCGTAACCCTAAACGTAACCCTAACCCTAAACCTAACCATTACCCTTACCCTAACCATAACCCTAACCCTAACCATAAACCCTAAGCCTATCCCATAACCTAACACTAACCCATAACCTTATCCTACCCCTAACCCTAATCCTAACCTTAATCCTTACCCTTACCCTAACCCTAAACCTAACCTTAACCATAACCCTAAACCTAACCCTTACCCTTACCCTTATCTTAACCGTAACCCTAACCCTAACCCTAAAACTTACACTTACCCTAACGCTAACCCTAACCATTACCCTAAACGTAACCCTAACCCTAACCGTAACCCTAACCCTTACCCTTACCTTAACCCTAACTCTAACTCTAACACTTACCCTTACCCTAAAGCTAACCCTAACCCTAACCCTAACCCTAACACATATCCTTACCCTAAACCTAACACTAAACGTAATTCTAACTCTAACCCTAAAAATAACCCTTACCCTTACCCTAAACCTGACCCTAAACATAACCCTAACCCTAACTCTAACACTTAACCTTAGACTAACCCCTACCCTAACCCTAACGCTAACCCTAACCTTACCCTAACCGTAACATTAACCCTAACCCTAACCCTTACCCTTACCCTAAAAATAAACCTAACCTTAACCCTAACCCTAACCCTATCCCTTACATTTACCCAAACCCTAACCCTAACCCTAAACCTTACCGTTACCTTAAACCTAAACCTAACCCTAACCCTAACCCTAACCCTAACCCTTCCCCTTAACCTAACACTAACACTGAACCTAACCCTAACCCTAACCCTTACCCTAACCCTAACCCTAACTTTAACCCCAACCCTAAATCTAACTGTAACCGTAACCCTAACCCTTACCCTTAACCTAACCCTAACCCTAAACCTAACCCTAACCCTAACCCTTATCCTTAACCTAACCCTAACCCTACTCCTAACCCTAAACCTAATCCTAACCCTAACCCTTACCATTACCCTCACACTAACCCTAACCTTAACCCTCACCCTAACCCTAAACCTAACCTTAACCTTAACCCTTATCCTTACCCTAACCCTAACACTAACCCTAACACTAAATGTAACCCTAACCCTAAACCTAACCCTTACCCTTCTCCTAACCCTAACCTTAACCCTAAACCTAACCCTTACCCTTACCCTAACCCTAAACCTAACCTTAACCCTAACCACAACCCTAACCCTTACTCTTACACTAACCCTAACCCTAACCCTAACCCTAAACCTTACACTTACCCTAACCCTAACCCTACCCTTACCCTAAACCTAACCCTAACCCTAACCATAAACCTAACCCTTACCATTACCTTAACGCTAACTCTAACCCTAACAATTACGCTTACCCTAATGCTAAACCTAACCCTAACCCTAACCCTAACCCTAACCCTAACACATATCCTTACCCTAACCCTAACCCTAAACGTAACCCTAACCCTAACATTTACTCTTACCCTAACCGTAACCCTAAACTTAACCCCAACCCTAAACCTAACCCGTTCCCTAACCCTAACCCTTACCCTTACCCTAACCTTAACCCTAAACCTAACCTTAACCCTAACGCTAACACTTACCCTTACCCTAACCCCTACCCTAACCCTAACGCTAACCCTAAACTTACCCTAACCCTAACCCTTACCCTAAACCTAAACCTTACCCTTACCCTAACCCCAAACCTAACCTTAACCCTAACCCTAACCCTAACCCTTACCATTACCCTAACCCTAACCGTAACCTTTACCCCAACACTAAACCTAACCCTAACCCTAACCCTTAACCTAACACTTACCCTAACCCTAACCCTAACCCTAACACTTACCCTAACCCTAACCATAACTCTAACAATAACCCTTACACTAACCCTAACCCTAACCCTATCCCTAACCCTAACACTTACCCTAACCCTAACCGAAACTCTAACAATAACCCTTACCCTAAACCTAACCCTAACCCTAACACTTACCTTACCCTAACCCTAACCCTTACCCTACCCTAACACTAACCCTAACCCTAACCCTAAACCTTATTCTTACCATAAACCTAACCCTAACCATAACCCTTACCCTTACCTTAACCCTAACCCTAACCCTAACCCTTACCCTTACCCTAACGCTAAAACTAACCCTAACCCTAACCCTAACCCTTACCCTTACACTAACCCTAACCCTAAACCTAACCCTAACCCTAAACCTAACCTTTACCCTAACCCTAACCCTAATCCTAACTCTAACCCTTACCTTTACCCTAACCCATACCCTAACCGTAACCCTAAACTTACCCCTAACACTTACCCTTACCCTTACCCTAACCCTTAGCCTAACCCTAACCCTAACCCTAACCCTAAACCTAAACCTAAACCTTACCCTTAGCCTAACCTTAACCCTAAACCTAACCCTATCCCTTACCTTCACACTAACCCTAATGTTAACCCTAACCCTAACCCTAACCCTAACCTTAACCCTAAGCCTTATTCTTACCCTAACCCTAACACTAAACCTAACCCTAAACCTAACCCAAAACCTAACCCTTACTCTTAACATAACACTAACCCTAACCCTAACACTTACCCTAACCCTAAATCTAACCCTAACCCTAACCCTTAACCTTACCCTAACCATAACCATAACCCTAAACCTAACCCTATCCCTAAACTTAACCCTAAACCTTACACTTACCCTTACCCTAATCCTAACCCTAACCCTAAACCTAACACTTACCCTTAACCTAACCCTAACCCTAAACGTAACCCCTAAGACTAACCCAAACCTTAACGATAACCCTTACCCTTATCCTCCACCTAACCCTTACCCTAAGCCAAACTCTAACCCTTACCCTAACCCTAACCCTATCCCTAACACTATCCCTAACCTTAAACCAAACCCTTACCGTTACACTTACCCTAACCCTAACCCTAACCCTAAGCCCTAATATTTACCCTAATCCTAAGCCTAACCCTAACCCTAACACTTACCCTAACCCTAATCCTAAACCTAACCCGAAGCCTAACCCTATCCCTAACCCTAACACTTATCCTTACACTAACCCTAACCTAAACCTAACCCTTACCCTCACCCAAACCCTAACCCTAAACCTAAACCTAACCCTTACCCTTACCCTAACCCTAACCCTAACCCTAACACTTACCCTTACCCTAACCCTTACCCTTATGCTAACCCTAACCCTAACCCTAACACTTATCCTTACCCTAACACTAAACCTAAACCTAACCCTAACTCTAACCCTAAAACTAACCCTAACCCTTACCCTTACCCTCACCCTAACCCTAACCGTAACGCAAACCCTAACCCTAACCCTAACACTAACCCTAACCCTTACCTTGTCCTAACCCTAACCCTAATCCTAACCCTAACACTTACCCTTACCCTAACCCCTACCCTAACCCTAACACTAACCCTAAACTTACCCTCACCATTACCCTAACCCTAACCCTTACCCTTACCCTAACCCTAAACCTAAACTTAACCCTCACCCTAAACCTAACTTTTACCCTTACCCTAACGCTAAACCTAACCCTAACATTAACCCTAACCCTAACACATATCCTTACCCTAACCCTAACCCTAACAGTAACCCTAACCCTAACCATAACCCTAACCCTTACCCTTACCCTAACCCTAACCATAAACTTAACCCTAACCCTAACCCTTATCCTAACCCTAATCTAAACCTAACCCTTACCCTAACACTAACACTAACCCTAAACACCAACCCTAACACTTACCCTAACCCTAACCCTAACCCTAAACCTTACCCTTTCCCTAATCCTAACCCTAACTCTAACCCTAACCATAAACCTAACCCGAACACTTACCCTAACCCTAATCCTAACCCTTACTCTAACCTTAACCTCAACCTTAACCCTAACCCTAACCCTAACACTAAACCTTACCCTTACCCTAAAACTAACCCTAACCCTTACCCTAACCCTAAACCTTACCCTAACCCTAACCTCAACCTTGACCCTAAGCCTAACCCTAAACCTAACCCTTACCCTTACACTAACCCTAACCCTAAACCTAAACCTAACCCTAACCCTAACCCTTACCCTTACCCTTACCCTAACCCTAAACCTAAACCTAACCCT
Organism: Megascapheus bottae; assembly: GCA_024803745.1. Lineage (NCBI taxonomy): Eukaryota > Metazoa > Chordata > Mammalia > Rodentia > Geomyidae > Megascapheus > Megascapheus bottae. Next base: position 70,656 of record JANJXV010000058.1, on the reverse strand, counting down.
AACCCTAACCCTAAACCCTAACCCTAAAACCAACCCTAACCCTAACCCTAAACCCTAAGCCTAACCCTAAACCTAATCCTAACCCTTAGCGTTATCCTAATCCTAACCCTAAACCTAACACTTACCCTTAACATAAACCCTGCCCTAACCCTAACGCTAACTCTACCCTTACCCTAACCCTAACCCTAAACCTTACCCTTACCCTTACCCTAACACTAAACCTAACTTTAACCCTATCCCTATCCCTAACCCTTACGCTTATCCTAACCCTAACCCTTACCCTAAACCTAACCCTATCCTAACCCTTACCATACCTTAACCCTAACCCTTAACGTAACCCTAACCCTTACCCTTACCCTAACCCTAACCCTAACATTAATTCCAACACTAAACCTAAATCTAACCGTAACCCTATCCCTTACCCTTACCCTAAACCTAACCCTAAACCTCACCCTAACCCTAACCATAACCCTTACCCTAACCCTAACCCTAATCCTAACCCTACCCCTTACCGTTACCCTAACCCTAACCCTAACCCTAACCCTACCCTAACTTTAACCCTAACCCTTATCCGTACCCTAACCCTAACACTAACCCAAACCCTAAACGTAACCCTAACCCTAAACCTAACTCTTACCCTTACCCTGTCCCTAACCCTAACCCTAACCCTAACCTTAATCCCAACCCTAATCCTAACCCTAACCGTAACCCTAACCCTAACCCTTACATTTACCCATATCCTAACACTAACCCTAACCTTAACCCTAACCCCTAACCCTAAAACTAACCCTAACCCTAACTCTAACTCTAACCCTAACCCTTACCTTAACCCGAACCATAACCCTTAACCTTACAATAACCCTAACCCTAACACTAACACTAACCCCTAACCCTAACCATTAACCTAACACTAACCCTAACCCTAAACGTAACCCTAAACCTTACCCTTATCTAACTCTAACCCTAACCCTAACCCTAACCCTTACCCTAACCTTAACCCTAACCCTTATCCTTACCCTAACCCTAACACTAACCCTAACACTAAACCTAACCATAACCCTAAACCTAACCCTTACCCTTACCCTAACCCTAACCCTAAACGTAACCCTAAACCTTACCCTTATCTAACTCTAACCCTAACCCTTACCCTAACCGTAGCCCTAAACCTAACCCTAACCCTAACCCTAACCCTAAACCTTGCCCTTACCCTAAACCTAACCATAAACCTAAACCTTCCCCTTACCTTAACCCTAACCCTAACCCTAACCCTCACCATTACCCTAACGCTAACACTAACCCAACCCTAATCGTAACCCTTACCCATACCCTAACCCGAACCCTAACCTTAACCCCAACCCTAACCTAACCCTAACCATAAACTTAACACTTACCCTTACCCTAACACTAACCCTAAACCTAACCCTAACCCTAACCCTACCCTAACCCTAACCCTAATCCTAACCCTAACACTTACCCTTACCCTAACCCTAACCCTAACCCTTACACTTACCCCAACCCTAACCCTAAACCTCACCCTTATCCTTACCCTAACCCTGCACTAACCCTAACCCTAAACCTAACCCTAAACCTAACCCTTACCCTTACCCTAACCCTAACACTAACGCTAACCGTAACCCCTAAGACTAACCCTAAACCTAACGCTAACCCTTACCCTTATCCTCACTCTAACCCTAACCCTAACCCTAACCCTTACCCTTACCCTAACCCTGAACTTAACTTTAATCCCAACCCTAACCCTAACCCTTACCCTAACACTAAACCTTACCCTTACCCTAAACCTAACCCTAACCCTAACCCTAAACCTAACCCTTACACTACCCTTAACCCTAACCCTCACCCTAACACTTACCCTTACCCTAACGCTAACCCTAACCTTAACCCTATCCCTAAACCTAACCCTAACACATATCCTTACCAAACCCTAACCCTAACCGTAACCCTAACCCTAACCCTAACCCTAACCTTTACCCTTACCCTAACCCTAACCCTAACCGTAACCCTAACCCTAACCCTAACACTTACCCTAATCCTAATCTTAACCCTAACCCTAACCCTTAAACTTACCCTAACCCTAACACTAAACCTAACCCTAACCCTAACCCTTACCCTTACCCTAAGCCTAAACCCTAACCCTAAACCTAACCCTAACCTTTACCCTTACCCTCACCCTAACCCTAGCCTTAACTCTAACCCGAACCCTAACCCTAACCCTAACCTTAACCCTAACCCTTATCCTTACCCTAACCCTAACACTAACCCTAACCCTAAACTGAAACCTAACCCTAAACTAACCCTTACCCTTACTCTAAACCGAATCCTAACCCTAACCCTAACCGTAATCCCTAAGCCTAACCCTAACCCTAACCCTTAACCTTACCCTAACCCTAAACCTAACATTAACCCTAACCCTAACCCTAACCCTTACCCTTACATTAACCCTAAACCTAACCCTAAACCTTACCCTTACCCTAAGCCTAACCCTAACCCTAATCCTAACCCTAACCCTAACCCTAACACTAACCCTAACCCTAACCCTAATCCTCACCCTAACCCTAACCCTTAACCTTACCCTAACCCTAACCCTAACCCTAACCCTTATCCTAACCCTAACCCTAACCCTAACCGTAAACCTTAACGTAACCCTAACACTAATCCTAACCGCTAACCCTAACCCTTACCCTAACCCTAACCCTAACCCTAACCCTTACCCTTACCCTAACCCTAACCCTAACCCAAACTCTAACCCTAACCCTTACCCTAACCCTAACGCTAACCCTAAACCTCACCCTAATCCTAACCCTAACCCTTACCCTCAATCTAACCCTAATCATAACCCTAACCCTTACCGTTACCCTAACCCTAACCCTAACCGTAACCCTAACCCTAACCCTCACCCTACCCTAACCTTAACCCTAACCCTTATCCTTACCCTAACCCTAACACTAACCCTAACACTAAACGTAACCCTAACCCTAAACCTAACCCTTACCCTTATCCTAACCCTAACCCTAACCCTAAACCTAACCCTTACCCTTACCCTAACCCTAAACCTAACCTTAACCCTAACCACAACCCTAACCCTTACTCTTACACTAACCCTAACCCTAACCCTAACCCTAAACCTTACACTTACCCTAACCCTAACCCTTACCCTAACCCTAACCGTAACCCTAACCCTAACTCTAACCCTAACCCTAACCCTAACCCTAACCCTAACCCTAAACCTAACACATATCCTTACCCTAACCCTAACCCTAATCCTAACCGTAACCCTACCCCTAACCCTAACCCTAACCCTTACCCTAAATCTGACCCTAATCCTAACCCTAACCCTTACCGTTACCCTAACAGTAACCCTAACCCTAACACTATCCTAACCTTAACCCTAACCCTAACCCTTACCGTTACCCTAACCCTAACCCTAACCCTAACCCTCACCCTACCCTAACCTTAACCCTAACGCTTATCCTTACCCTAACCCTAACACTAACCCTAACCCTAAACGTAACCCTAACCCTAAACCTAACCCTAACCCTAACCCTAACCCTAATCCTAACTCTAAACCTTACCCTTATCCTAACCCTAAACCTAACCTTTACCCTTATGCTAACAATAAACCATATCTTAACCCTAACCCTAACGCTAACACTTACCCTAACCCTAACCCTAACCCTAACACTAACCCTAAACCTTACACTTACCCTAACCCTAACCCTAACCCTTACCCTAAACCTAACCCTAACTCTAAACCTAACCCTTAACCTTACCTTAACCCTAACTCTTTACCTAACACTTACCCTTACCCTAACGCTAACCCTAACCCTAACGCTAACCCTAAACCCTAACACATATCCTTACCCTAACCCTAACCCTAACCCTAACCCTAACCATAACCCTAACTCTAACCCTAACCCTAACCCTAACCCTATCCTTTACCCTTACCCTAACCCTAACCCTAAAATTAACCCCAACCCTAAACCTAACCCATACCCTAACCCTCACCCTTACCCTTAACCTAACTCTAACACTAAACCTAACCCTAAACCTAACCCTAACACTTACCCTTACCCTAACCCCTACCATAACCCTAACGCTAACCCTTACCTTACCCTAACCCTAACCGTAACCCTAACACTTACACTTACCCTAGCCCTAAACCTAACCTTAACCCTAACGCTAACCCTAACTCTTACCCTTATCCTAACCCTAACCCTAACCCTAAACCTTACCCTTACCCTTAACCTAAACCTAACCCTAACCCTAACCCTAACCCTAACACATATCCTTACCCTAACCCTAACCCTAACAGTAACCCTAACCCTAAACGTAACCCTAACCCTAACCCTAACCCTTACCCTTACCCTAATCCTAACCCTAACCCTAACCCTTACACTAACCCTAACCCTAACCCTAACCCTAACCCTTAACCTAACCCTAACACTAAACCTAACCGCTAACCCTAACCCTTACCCTAATCCTAACCCTAACTCTAACCCTAACCATAACATTAGCCCTAACACTTACCCTAACCCTAATCCTAACCCGTACACTAACCCTAACCCTAACCTTAAACTTAACCCTAACCCTAACCCTAACCCTAACCTTAACCCTAACCCTTATCCTTACCCTAACCCTAACACTAACCCTAACCCTAAACTTAAACCTAACCCTAAACTAACCCTTACCCTTACTCTAAACCTAATCCTAACCCTAACCCTAACCGTAATCCCTAAGCCTAACCCTAACCCTAACCCTTACCCTTACCCTAACCCTAAACCTAACATTAACCCTAACCCTAACCCTAACCCTTACCCTTACATTAACCCTAAACCTAACCCTAAACCTTACCCTTACCCTAAGCCTAACCCTAACCCTAATCCTAACCCTAACCCTAACACTAACACTAACCCTAACACTAACCCTAATCCTCACCCTAACCCTAACCCTTAACCTTACCCTAACCCTGACCCTAACCCTAACCCTTATCCAAACCCTAACCCTAACCCTAACCCTAAACCTTAACCTAACCCTAAAACTAATCCTAACCGCTAACCCTAACCCTTACCCTAACCCTAACCCTAACCCTTACCCTTACCCTAACCCTAACCCAAACTCTAACCCTAACCCTTACCCTAACCCTAACGCTAACCCTAAACCTCACCCTAACCCTAACCCTAACCATTACCCTCAATCTAACCCTAATCATAACCCTAACCCTTACCGTTACCCTAACCCTAACCCTAACCCTAACCCTAACCCTCACCCTACCCTAACCTTAACCCTAACCCTTATCCTTACCCTAACCCTAACACTAACCCTAACCCTAAATGTAACCCTAACCCTAAACCTAACCCTCACCCTTACCCTAACCCTAACCCAACTCTAAACCTTACCCTTATCCTAACCCTAACCCTAACCCTTACCCTTATGCTAATAATAAACCTAATCTTAACCCTAACCCTAACCCTAACCCTAACCCTAACCCTAAACCTAACACATATCCTTACCCTAACCCTTACCCTAACCCTAACCGTAACCCTAACCCTAACTCTAACCCTAACCCTAACTCTAACCCTAACCCTAACCCTAACCCTAACCCTTACCATAACCCTAACCCTAAATTTAACCCCAACTCTTAACCTAACCCTTACCCTAACCCTCACCCTTACCCTTAACCTAACTATAACCCTAAACCTAACCCTAAACCTAACCCTAACACTTACCCTTACCCTAAGCCTAACGCTAACCCTTACCTTCCACTGACCCTAACCCTAACCCTAACACTAACCGTAACCCTAACCCTAAACCTAACCCTAACCCTAACTCTAAACCTTACCCTTATCCTAACCCTAAACCTAACCTTTACCCTTATGCTAACAATAAACCAAATCTTAACCCTAACCTTAACGCTAACACTTACCCTAACCCTAACCCTAACCCTAACCCTAAACCTTACACTTACCCTAACCCTAACCCTAACCCTTACCCTAAACCTAACCCTAACTCTAACCCTAACCCTTAACCTTACCTTAACCCTAACTCTTACCCTTACCCTAACGCTAACCCTAACCCTAACGCTAACCCTAAACCTAACACATATCCTTACCCTAACCCTAACCCTAACCCTAACCGTAACCATAACCCTAACCCTAACCCTAACCCTATTCTTTACCCTTACCCTAACCCTAATCCTAAAATTAACCCCAACCCTAAACCTAACCCATACCCTAACCCTCACCCTTACCCTTAACCTAACTCTAACCCTAAACCTAACCCTAAACCTAACCCTAACACTTACCCTTACCCTAACCCCTACCATAACCCTAACGCTAACCCTTACCTTACACTAACCCTAACCGTAATCCTAACACTTACACTTACCCTAGCCCTAAACCTAACCTAATCCCAACGCTAACCCTAACTCTTACCCTTATCCTAACCCTAACCCTAACCCTAAATCTTACCCTTACCCTTAACCTAAACCTAACCCTAACCCTAACACATATCCTTACCCTAACCCTAACCCTAACAGTAACCCTAACCCTAAACGTAACACTAACCCTAACCCTAACCCTTACCCTTACCCTAATCCTAACCCTAACCCTAACCCTTACACTAACCCTAACCCTAACCCTAACCCTAACCCTTAACCTAACCCTAACACTAAACCTTTCCGCTAACCCTAACCCTTACCCTAATCCTAACCCTAACTCTAACCCTAACCATAACATTAACCCTAACACTTACCCTAACCCTAATCCTAACCCGTACACTAACCCTAACCCTAACCTCAAACTTAACCCTAACCCTAACCCTAACCCTAACCTTAACCCTAACCCTTATCCTTACCCTAACCCTAACACTAACCCTAACCCTAAACGTAACCCTAACCCTAAACCTAACCCTAACCCTAACCCTAAGCCTAAAGCTAACCCTAACCCTTACCCTTATCCTAACCCTAACCCTAACCCTAACAATTAACCTTACCTTAAACCCTGCCCTAACCCTAACGCTAACCCTAACCCTTACCCTAACCCTAACCCTAAACCTTACCCTTATCCTAACCCTAACCCTAACCCTAACCCTAAACCTAACCCTTACCCTAAACCTAACCCTTACCCTAAACCTAACCCTACCCTAACCCTTACCTTACCTTAACTCTAACCCTAACCCTAACTTTTACACTTACCCTAACCCTAACCATAACCTTAATCCCAACTCTAAACCTAACCATAACCGTAACCCTAACCCTTACCCTTACCCTAACCATAACCTTAAACCTCACCCTAACCCTAACCCTAACCCTTACCCTAAATCTGACCCTAATCCTAACCCTAACCCTTACCGTTACCCTAACCCTAACCCTAACCCTAACCCTCACCCTACCCTAACCTTAACCCTAACGCTTATCCTTACCCTAACCCTAACACTAACCCTAACCCTAAACGTAACCCTAACCCTAAACCTAACCCTAACCCTAACCCTAACCCTAATCCTAACTCTAAACCTTACCCTTATCCTAACCCTAAAGCTAACCTTTACCCTTATGCTAACAATAAACCATATCTTAACCCTAACCCTAACGCTAACACTTACCCTAACCCTAACCCTAACCCTAACACTAACCCTAAACCTTACTCTTACCCTAACCCTAACCCTAACCCTTACCCTAAACCTAACCCTAACTCTAACCCTAACCCTTAACCTTACCTTAACCCTAACTCTTTACCTAACACTTACCCTTACCCTAACGGTAACCCTAACCCTAACGCTAACCCTAAACCTAACACATATCCTTACCCTAACCCTAACCCTAACCCTAACCGTAACCATAACCCTAACTCTAACCCTAACCCTAACCCTAACCCTATCCTTTACCCTTACCCTAACCCTAACCCTAAAATTAACCCCAACCCTAAACCTAACCCATACCCTAACCCTCACCCTTACCCTTAACCTAACTCTAACACTAAACCTAACCCTAAACCTAACCCTAACACTTACCCTTACCCTAACCCCTACCATAACCCTAACGCTAACCCTTACCTTACCCTAACCCTAACCGTAACCCTAACACTTACACTTACCCTAGCCCTAAACCTAACCTTAACCCTAACGCTAACCCTAACTCTTACCCTTATCCTAACCCTAACCCTAACCCTAACCCTAAACCTTACCCTTACCCTTAACCTAAACCTAACCCTAACCCTAACCCTAACCCTAACACATATCCTTACCCTAACCCTAACCCTAACAGTAACCCTAACCCTAAACGTAACCCTAACCCTAACCCTAACCCTTACCCTTACCCTAATCCTAACCCTAACCCTAACCCTTACAATAACCCTAACCCTAACCCTAACCCTAACCCTTAACCTAACCCTAACACTAAACCTAACCGCTAACCCTAACCCTTACCCTAATCCTAACCCTAACTCTAACCCTAACCATAACATTAACCCTAACACTTACCCTAACCCTAATCCTAACCCGTACACTAACCCTAACCCTAACCTCAAACTTAACCCTAACCCTAAACCTAACCCTAACCTTAACCCTAACCCTTATCCTTACCCTAACCCTAACACTAACCCTAACCCTAAACTTAAACCTAACCCTAAACTAACCCTTACCCTTACTCTAAACCTAATCCTAACCCTAACCCTAACCGTAATCCCTAAGCCTAACACTAACCCTAACCCTTACCCTTACCCTAACCCTAAACCTAACATTAACCCTAACCCTAACCCTAACCCTTACCCTTACATTAACCCTAAACCTAACCCTAAACCTTACCCTTACCCTAAGCCTAACCCTAACCCTAATCCTAACCCTAACCCTAACCCTAACACTAACCCTAACCCTAAACCTAATCCTCACCCTAACCCTAACCCTTAACCTTACCCTAACCCTAACCCTAACCCTAACCCTTATCCAAACCCTAACCCTAACCCTAACCCTAAACCTTAACCTAACCCTAAAACTAATCCTAACCACTAACCCTAACCCTTACCCTAACCCTAACCCTAACCCTTACCCTTACCCTAACCCTAACCCAAACTCTAACCCTAACCCTTACCCTAACCCTAACGCTAACCCTAAACCTCACCCTAACCCTAACCCTAACCCTTACCCTCAACCTAACCCTAATCATAACCCTAACCCTTACCGTTACCCTAACCCTAACCCTAACCCTAACCCTAACCCTCACCCTACCCTAACCTTAACCCTAACCCTTATCCTTACCCTAACCCTAACACTAACCCTAACCCTAAATGTAACCCTAACCCTAAACCTAACCATCACCCTTACCCTAACCCTAACCCAACTCTAAACCTTACCCTTATCCTAACCCTAACCCTAACCTTTACCCTTATGCTAATAATAAACCTAATCTTAACCCTAACCCTAACCCTAACCCTAACCCTAACCCTAACCCTAAACCTAACACATATCCTTACCCTAACCCTTACCCTAACCCTAACCGTAACCCTAACCCTAACTCTAACCCTAACCCTAACTCTAACCCTAACCCTAACCCTAACCCTTACCATAACCCTAACCCTAAAATTAACCCCAACTCTTAACCTAACCCTTACCCTAACCCTCACCCTTACCCTTAACCTAACTATAACCCTAAACCTAACCCTAAACCTAACCCTAACACTTACCCTTACCCTAAGCCTAACGCTAACCCTTACCTTCCACTGACCCTAACCCTAACCCTAACACTAACCGTAAACCTAACCCTAAACCTAACCCTAACCCTAACTCTAAACCTTACCCTTATCCTAACCCTAAACCTAACCTTTACCCTTATGCTAACAATAAACCAAATCTTAACCCTAACCTTAACGCTAACACTTACCCTAACCCTAACCCTAACCCTAACCCTAAACCTTACACTTACCCTAACCCTAACCCTAACCCTTACCCTAAACCTAACCCTAACTCTAACCCTAACCCTTAACCTTACCTTAACCCTAACTCTTTACCTAACACTTACCCTTACCCTAACGCTAACCCTAACCCTAACGCTAACCCTAAACCTAACACATATCCTTACCCTAACCCTAACCCTAACCCTAAACCTAACCGTAACCCTAACCCTAATTCTAACCCTAACCCTAACCCTATCCTTTACCCTTACCCTAACCCTAACCCTAAAATTAACCCCAACCCTAAACCTAACCCATACCCTAACCCTCACCCTTACCCTTAACCTAACTCTAACCCTAAACCTAACCCTAAACCTAACCCTAACACTTACCCTTACCCTAACCCCTACCATAACCCTAACGCTAACCCTTACCTTACCCTAACCCTAACCGTAATCCTAACACTTACACTTACCCTAGCCCTAAACCTAACCTAACCCCAACGCTAACCCTAACTCTTACCCTTATCCTAACCCTAACCCTAACCCTAAACCTTACCCTTACCCTTACCCTTAACCTAAACCTAACCCTAACCCTAACCCTAACCCTAACCCTAACACATATCCTTACCCTAACCCTAACCCTAACAGTAACCCTAACCCTTAACGTAACCCTAACCCTAACCCTAAACCTTACCCTTACCCTAATCCTAACCCTAACCCTAACCCTGACATTAACCCTAACCCTAACCCTAACCCTAACCCTTAACCTAACCCTAACACTAAACCTATCCGCGAACCCTAACCCTTACCCTAATCCTAACCCTAACTCTAACCCTAACCATAACATTAACCCTAACACTTACCCTAACCCTAATCCTAACCCGTACACTAACCCTAACCCTAACCTCAAACTTAACCCTAACCCTAACCCTAACCCTAACCTTAACCCTAACCCTTATCCTTACCCTAACCCTAACACTAACCCTAACCCTAAACGTAACCCTAACCCTAAACCTAACCCTAACCCTAACCCTAAGCCTAAAGCTAACCCTAACCCTTACCCTTATCCTAACCCTAACCCTAACCCTAACAATTACCCTTACCTTAAACCCTGCCCTAACCCTAATGCTAACCCTAACCCTTACCCTAACCCTAACCCTAAACCTTACCCTTATCCTAACCCTAACCCTAACCCTAACCCTAAACCTCACCCTTACCCTAAACCTAACCCTAACCCTTACCCTAAACCTAACCCTACCCTAACCCTTACCTTACCTTAACTCTAACCCTAACCCTAACTTTTACACTTACCCTAACCCTAACCATAACCTTAATCCCAACTCTAAACCTAACCATAACCGTAACCCTAACCCTTACCCTTACCCTAACCATAACCTTAAACCTCACCCTAACCCTAACCCTAACCCTTACCCTAAACCTAACCCTAACTGTAACCCTAACCCTTAACCTTACCTTAACCCTAACTCTTACCCTTACCCTAACGCTAACCCTAACCCTAACGCTAACCCTAAACCTAACACATATCCTTACCCTAACCCTAACCCTAACCCTAACCGTAACCATAACCCTAACCCTAACCCTAACCCTATCCTTTACCCTTACCCTAACCCTAATCCTAAAATTAACCCCAACCCTAAACCTAACCCATACCCTAACCCTCACCCTTACCCTTAACCTAACTCTAACCCTAAACCTAACCCTAAACCTAACCCTAACACTTACCCTTACCCTAACCCCTACCATAACCCTAACGCTAACCCTTACCTTACACTAACCCTAACCGTAATCCTAACACTTACACTTACCCTAGCCCTAAACCTAACCTAATCCCAACGCTAACCCTAACTCTTACCCTTATCCTAACCCTAACCCTAACCCTAAATCTTACCCTTACCCTTAACCTAAACCTAACACTAACCCTAACCCTAACACATATCCTTAACCTAACCCTAACCCTAACAGTAACCCTAACCCTAAACGTAACCCTAACCCTAACCCTAACCCTTACCCTTACCCTAATCCTAACCCTAACCCTAACCCTTACACTAACCCTAACCCTAACCCTAACCCTAACCCTTAACCTAACCCTAACACTAAACCTTTCCGCTAACCCTAACCCTTACCCTAATCCTAACCCTAACTCTAACCCTAACCATAACATTAACCCTAACACTTACCCTAACCCTAATCCTAACCCGTACACTAACCCTAACCCTAACCTCCAACTTAACCCTAACCCTAACCCTAACCCTAACCTTAACCCTAACCCTTATCCTTACCCTAACCCTAACACTAACCCTAACCCTAAACGTAACCCTAACCCTAAACCTAACCCTAACCCTAACCCTAAGCCTAAAGCTAACCCTAACCCTTACCCTTATCCTAACCCTAACCCTAACCCTAACAATTACCCTTACCTTAAACCCTGCCCTAACCCTAACGCTAACCCTAACCCTTACCCTAACACTAACCCTAAACTTTACCCTTATCCTAACCCTAACCCTAACCCTAACCCTAAACCTAACCCTTACCCTAAACCTAACCCTAACCCTTACCCTAAACCTAACCCTACCCTAACCCTTACCTTACCTTAACTCTAACCCTAACCCTAACTTTTACACTTACCCTAACCCTAACCATAACCTTAATCCCAACTCTAAACCTAACCATAACCGTAACCCTAACCCTTACCCTTACCCTAACCATAACCTTAAACCTCACCCTAACCCTAACCCTAACCCTTACCCTAAATCTGACCCTAATCCTAACCCTAACCCTTACCGTTACCCTAACCCTAACCCTAACCCTAACCCTAACCTAACCTTAACCCTAACCCTTATCCTTACCCTAACCCTAACAGTAATCCTAACCCTAAACGTAACCCTAACCCTAAACCTAACCCTTACCCTTACCCTAACCCTAACCCTAACCCTAACTCTAAACCTTACCCTTATCCTAACCCAAACCCTACCCCTTACCCTCATGCTAACAATAAACCTAATCCTAACCCTAACCCTAACCCTAAACCTTACACTTACCCTAACCCTAACCCTAACTCTTACCCTAAACCTAACCCTAACCCTAACCCTAACCCTTAACCTTACCTTATCCCTAACTCTAAACCTAACACTACCCTTACCCTAACGCTAAACCTAACCCTAACCCTAACCCTAAACCTAACATATATCCTTACCCTAACCCTAACCCTAAACCTAACCGTAACCCTAACCCTAATTCTAACCCTAACCCTAACCCTAACCTTTACCCTTACCCTAACACTAACCCTAAAATTAACTCCAACCCTAAACCTAACCCTTACCCTAACCCTAACCCTTACCCTTAACCTAACTCTAACCCTAAACCTAACCCTAAACCTAACCCTAACACTTAACCTTACGCTAAACCCTACCCTAACCCTAACGCTAACCCTTACCTTACCCTAACCCTAACCCTAACTTTAACCCCAACCCTAAACCTAACCCTAACCGTAAACTTAACACTTACCCTTACCCTAACCCTAACCCTAAAACTAACCCTAACCCTAACCCTTACCCTAACCCTAAACCTAATCTTAACCCTAACCCTTACCCTTACCCTAAACCTAACCCTAACCCTAACCCTTACACTCACCCTAACCCTAACCCTAAACCTAACCCTTATCCTTACCCTAACCCTACACTAACCCTAACCCTAACCCTAACCTTAAACCTAACCCTTACACTTACCCTAACCCTAACACTAACGCTAACCGTAACCCCTAAGACTAACCCTAAACCTAATGCTAACCCTTACCCTTATCCTCACCCTAACCCTAACCCTAACCCTAACCCTTACCCTTAACCTAACCCTGAACTTAACTTTAACCCTAACCCTAACCCTAACCCTTACCCTAACCCTAACCCTAACCCTAAACCTTACCCTTACCCTAACCCTAAACCTTACCCTTACCCTAAACCTAACCCTAACCCTAACCCTAACACTTACCCTATTCCTAAGCTTAGCCCTAACCCTAACCCTTGAAATTAACCTAACCCTAACACTAAAGCTAACCCTAACCCTAACCCTAACCCTAACCCTTACCCTTAGCCTAACCCTAACCCTAAACCTAACCCTAACCTTTACCTTTACCCTCACCCTAACCCTAGCCTTAACTCTAACCTGAACCCTAACCCTAACCCTAACCTTAACCCTAACCCTTATCCTTACCCTAACCCTAACACTAACCCTAACCCTAAACCTAAACCTAACCCTAAACTAACCCTTACCCTTACTCTAAACCTAATCGTAACCCTAACCCTAACCGTAATCCCTAAGCCTAACCCTAACCCTTACCTTTACCCTAATCCTAAATCTAACATTAACCCTAACCCTAACCTTAACCCTTACCCTTACACTAACCCTAACCCTAACCCTAAACCTTACCCTTACCCTAAGCCTAACCCTAACCCTAATCATAACACTAACCCTAACAGTAACCCTAACACTAACCCTAATCCTCACCCTAACCCTAACCCTTAAACTTACCCTAACGCTAACCCTAACCCTAACCCTTATCCTAATCCTAACCCTAGCCCTAAACCTTAACCTAACCCTAACACTAATCCTTACCGCTAACCCTAACCCTTACCCTCACCCTAACCCTAACCCTAACCCTTACCCTTACCCTAACCCTAACCGTAAATCTAACCCTAACCCTAACCCTAACCCTAAACCTCACCCTAACCCTAACCCTAACCCTAACCCTCACCCTACCCTAACCTTAACCATAACCCTTATCCTTACCCTAACCCTAACATTAACCCTAACAGTAAACGTAACCGTAACCCTAAACCTAACCTTTACCCTTACCCTAACCCTAACCCTAACCCTAACCCTCACCCTACCCTAACCTTAACCCCAACGCTTATCCTTACCCTAACCCTAACACTAACCCTAACCCTAAACGTAACCCTAACCCTAAACCTATCCCTAACCCTAACCCTAACCCTAACTCTAAACCTTACCCTTATCCTAACCCTAAACCTAACCTTTACCCTAATGCTAACAATAAACCAAATCTTAACCCTAACCCTAACGCTAACACTTACCCTAACCCTAACCCTAACCCAAACACTAACCCTAAACCTTACACTTACCCTAACCCTAACCCTAACCCTTACCCTAAACCTAACCCTAACTCTAAACCTAACCCTTAACCTTACCTTAACCCTAACTCTTTACCTAACACTTACCCTTACCCTAACGCTAACCCTAACCCTAACGCTAACCCTAAACCTAACACATATCTTTACCCTAACCCTATCCCTAACCCTAACCGTAACCATAACCCTAACTCTAACCCTAACCCTAACCCTAACCCTATCCTTTACCCTTACCCTAACCCTAACCCTAAAATTAACCCCAACCCTAAACCTAACCCATACCCTAACCCTCACCCTTATCCTTAACCTAACTCTAACACTAAACCTAACCCTAAACCTAACCCTAACACTTACCCTTACCCTAACCCCTACCATAACCCTAACGCTAACCCTTACCTTACCCTAACCCTAATCATAACCCTAACACTTACACTTACCCTAGCCCTAAACCTAACCTGAACCCTAACGCTAACCCTAACTCTTACCCTTATCCTAACCCTAACCCTAACCCTAAACCTTACCCTTACAGTTAACCTAAACCTAACCCTAACCCTAACCCTAACCCTAACACATATCCTTACCCTAACCCTAACCCTAACCCTAACCCTTACACTAACCCTAACCCTAACCCTAACCCTAACCCTTAACCTAACCCTAACACTAAACCTAACCGCTAACCCTAACCCTTACCCTAATCCTAACCCTAACTCTAAGCCTAAACATAACATTAACCCTAACACTTACCCTAACCCTAATCCTAACCCGTACACTAACCCTAACCCTAACCTCAAACTTAACCCTAACCCTAACCCTAACCCTAACCTTAACCCTAACCCTTATCCTTACCCTAACCCTAACACTAACCCTAACCCTAAACGTAACCCTAACCCTAAACCTAACCCTAACCCTAACCCTAAGCCTAAAGCTAACCCTAACCCTTACCCTTATCCTAACCCTAACCCTAACCCTAACAATTACCCTTACCTTAAACCCTGCCCTAACCCTAACGCTAACCCTAACCCTTACCCTAACCCTAACCCTAAACCTTACCCTTATCCTAACCCTAACCCTAACCCTAACCCTAAACCTAACCCTTACCCTAAACCTAACCCTAACCCTTACCCTAAACCTAACCCTACCCTAACCCTTACCTTACCTTAACTCTAACCCTAACCCTAACTTTTACACTTACCCTAACCCTAACCATAACCTTAATCCCAACTCTAAACCTAACCATAACCGTAACCCTAACCCTTACCCTTACCCTAACCATAACCTTAAACCTCACCCTAACCCTAACCCTAACCCTTACCCTAAATCTGACCCTAATCCTAACCCTAACCCTTACCGTTACCCTAACCCTAACCCTAACCCTAACCCTACCCTAACCTTAACCCTATCCCTTATCCTTACCCTAACCCTAACAGTAATCCTAACCCTAAACATAACCCTAACCCTAAACCTAACCTTTACCCTTACCCTAACCCTAACCCTAACCCTAACTCTAAACCTTACCCTTATCCTAACCCAAACCCTAACCCTTACCCTCATGCTAACAATAAACCTAATCCTAACCCTAACGCTAACCCTAACCCTAAACCTTACACTTACCCTAACCCTAACCCTAACTCTTACCCTAAACCTAACCCTAACCCTAACCCTAACCCTTAACCTTACCTTAACCCTAACTCTAAACCTAACACTACCCTTACCCTAACGCTAAACCTAACCCTAACCCTAACCCTAACCCTAAACCTAACATATATCCTTACCCTAACCCTACCCCTAAACCTAACAGTAACCCTAACCCTAATTCTAACCCTAACCCTAACCCTAACCTTTACCCTTACCCTAACACTAACCCTAAAATTAACTCCAACCCTAAACCTAACCCTTACCCTAACCCTAACCCTTACCCTTAACCTAACTCTAACCCTAAACCTAACCCTAAACCTAACCCTAACACTTAACCTTACGCTAAACCCTACCCTAACCCTAACGCTAACCCTTACCTTATCCTAACCCTAACCCTAACTTTAACCCCAACCCTAATCTTAACCCTAACCCTTACCCTTACCCTAAACCTAACCCTAACCCTAACCCTTACACTCACCCTAACCCTAACCCTAAACCTAACCCTTATCCTTACCCTAACCCTACACTAACCCTAACCCTAAACCTAACCTTAAAGCTAACCCTTACCCTTACCCTAACCCTAACACTAACGCTAACCGTAACCCCTAAGACTAACCCTAAACCTAATGCTAACCCTTACCCTTATCCTCACCCTAACCCTAACCCTAACCCTAACCCTTACCCTTAACCTAACCCTGAACTTAACTTTAACCCTAACCCTAACCCTAACCCTTACCCTAACCCTAACCCTAACCCTAAACCTTACCCTTACCCTAACCCTAAACCTTACCCTTACCCTAAACCTAACCCTAACCCTAACCCTAACACTTACACTATTCCTAAGCTTAGCCCTAAACCTAACCCTTGAAATTACCCTAACCCTAACACTAACCCTAACCCTAACCCTAACCCTTACCCTTAGCCTAACCCTAACCCTAAACCTAACCCTAACCTTTACCTTTACCCTCACCCTAACCCTAGCCTTAACTCTAACCTGAACCCTAACCCTAACCCTAACCTTAACCCTAACCCTTATCCTTACCCTAACCCTAACACTAACCCTAACCCTAAACCTAAACCTAACCCTAAACTAACCCTTACCCTTACTCTAAACCTAATCGTAACCCTAACCCTAACCGTTATCCCTAAGCCTAACCCTAACACTAACCCTAACCTTTACCCTTACCCTAATCCTAAATTTAACATTAACCCTAACCCTAACCTTAACCCTTACCCTTACACTAACCCTAACCCTAACCCTAAACCTTACCCTTACCCTAAGCCTAACCCTAACCCTAATCATAACACTAACCCTAACAGTAACCCTAACCCTAACCCTAATCCTCACCCTAACCCTAACCCTTAAACTTACCCTAACCCTAACCCTAACCCTAACCCTTATCCTAACCCTAACCCTAGCCCTAAACCTTAACCTAACCCTAACACTAATCCTTACCGTTAACCCTAATCCTTACCCTCACCCTAACCCTAACCCTAACCCTTACCCTTACCCTAACCCTAACCCTAACTCTAACCCTAACCCTAACCCTAACCCTAAACCTCACCCTAACCCTAACCCTAACCCTAACCCTCACCCTACCCTAACCTTAACCATAACCCTTATCCTTACCCTAACCCTAACATTAACCCTAACAGTAAACGTAACCGTAACCCTAAACCTAACCCTTACCCTTACCCTAACCCTAACCCTAACCCAACTCTAAACCTTACCCTTATCCTAACCCTAAACCTAACCCTTACCCTTATGCTAATAATAAACCTAATCTTAACCCTAACCCTAACGCTAACCCTTACCCTAACCCTAACCCTAAACCTTACACTTACCCTAACCCTAACCCTTACCCTAAACCTCACCATAAACCTAACCCTAATCCTAACCCTAACCCTTACCCTAAATCTGACCCTAATCCTAACCCTAACCCTTACCGTTACCCTAACAGTAACTCTAACCCTAACACTACCCTAACCTTAACCCTAACCCTTACCGTTACCCTAACCCTAACCCTAACCCTAACCCTCACCCTACCCTAACCTTAACCCTAACGCTTATCCTTACCCTAACCCTAACACTAACCCTAACCCTAAACGTAACCCTAACCCTAAACCTAACCCTAACCCTAACCCTAACCCTAACTCTAAACCTTACCCTTATCCTAACCCTAAACCTAACCTTTACCCTAATGCTAACAATAAACCAAATCTTAACCCTAACCCTAACGCTAACACTTACCCTAACCCTAACCCTAACCCTAACACTAACCCTAAACCTTACACTTACCCTAACCCTAACCCTAACCCTTACCCTAAACCTAACCCTAACTCTAAACCTAACCCTTAACCTTACCTTAACCCTAACTCTTTACCTAACACTTACCCTTACCCTAACGCTAACCCTAACCCTAACGCTAACCCTAAACCTAACACATAACCTTACCCTAACCCTAACCCTAACCCTAACCGTAACCATAACCCTAACTCTAACCCTAACCCTAACCCTAACCCTATCCTTTACCCTTACCCTAACCCTAACCTTAAATTAACCCCAACCCTAAACCTAACCCATACCCTAACCCTCACCCTTATCCTTAACCTAACTCTAACCCTAAACCTAACCCTAAACCTAACCCTAACACTTACCCTTACCCTAACCCCTACCATAACCCTAACGCTAACCCTTACCTTACCCTAACCCTAACCGTAACCCTAACACTTACACTTACCCTAGCCCTAAACCTAACCTTAACCCTAACGCTAACCCTAACTCTTACCCTTATCCTAACCCTAACCCTAACCTTAACCTTACGCTTACAGTTAACCTAAACCTAACCCTAACCCTAACCCTAACCCTAACACATATCCTTACCCTAACCCTAACCCTAACAGTAACCCTAACCCTAAACGTAACCCTAAGCCTAACCCTAACCCTTACCCTTACCCTAATCCTAACCCTAACCCTAACCCTTACACTAACCCTAACCCTAACCCTAACCCTAACCCTTAACCTAACCCTAACACTAAATCTAACCACTGACCCTAACAGTTACCCTAATCCTAACCCTAACTCTAACCCTAACCATAACATTAACCCTAACACTTACCCTAACCCTAATCCTAACCCGTACACTAACCCTAACCCTAACCTCAAACTTAACCCTAACCCTAACCCTAACCCTAACCTTAACCCTAACCCTTATCCTTACCCTAACCCTAACACTAACCCTAACCCTAAACGTAACCCTAACCCTAAACCTAACCCTAACCCTAAGCCTAAAGCTAACCCTAACCCTTACCCTTATCCTAACCCTAACCCTAACCCTAACAATTACCCTTAACTTAAACCCTGCCCTAACCCTAACGCTAACCCTAACCCTTACCCTAACCCTAACCCTAAACCTTACCCTTATCCTAACCCTAACCCTAACCCTAACCCTAAACCTAACCCTTACCCTAAACCTAACCCTAACCCTTACCCTAAACCTAACCCTACCCTAACCCTTACCTTACCTTAACTCTAACCCTAACCCTAACTTTTACACTTACCCTAACCCTAACCATAACCTTAATCCCAACTCTAAACCTAACCATAACCGTAACCCTAACCCTTACCCTTACCCTAACCATAACCTTAAACCTCACCCTAACCCTAACCCTAACCCTTACCCTAAATCTGACCCTAATCCTAACCCTAACCCTTACCGTTACCCTAACCCTAACCCTAACCCTAACCCTACCCTAACCTTAACCCTAACCCTTATCCTTACCCTAACCCTAACAGTAATCCTAACCCTAAACGTAACCCTAACCCTAAACCTAACCCTTACCCTAACCCTAACCCTAACTCTAAACCTTACCCTTATCCTAACCCAAACCCTAACCCTTACCCTCATGCTAACAATAATCCTAATCCTAACCCTAACGCTAACCCTAACCCTAAACCTTACACTTACCCTAACCCTAACCCTAACTCTTACCCTAAACCTAACCCTAACCCTAACCCTAACCCTTAACCTTACCTTAACCCTAACTCTAAACCTAACACTACCCTTACCCTAACGCTAAACCTAACCCTAACCCTAACCCTAAACCTAACATATATCCTTACCCTAACCCTACCCCTAAACCTAACCGTAACCCTAACCCTAATTCTAACCCTAACCCTAACCCTAACCTTTACCCTTACCCTAAACCTAACCCTAAAATTAACTCCAACTCTAAACCTAACCCTTACCCTAACCCTAACCCTTACCCTTAACCTAACTCTAACCCTAAACCTAACCCTAAACCTAACCCTAACACTTACCATTACCCTAACGCTAACACTAACCCTAACCCTAACCGTAACCCTTACCCTTACCCTAACCCTAACCCTAACTTTAACCCCAACCCTAAACCTAACCCTAACCGTAAACTTAACACTTACCCTTACCCTAACCCTAACCCTAAAACTAACCCTAACCCTAACCCTTACCCTAACCCTAATCCTAATCTTAACCCTAACCCTTACCCTTACCCTAAACCTAACCCTAACCCTAATCCTTACACTCACCCTAACCCTAACCCTAAACCTAACCCTTATCCTTACCCTAACCCTACACTAACACTAACCCTAAACCTAACCTTAAACCTAACCCTTAACCTTACCCTAACCCTAACACTAACGCTAACCGTAACCCCTAAGACTAACCCAAAACCTAATGCTAACCCTTACCCTTATCCTCACCCTAACCCTAACCCTAACCCTAACCCTAACCCTTACCCTTAACCTAACCCTGAACTTAATTTTAACCGTAACCCTAACCCTTACCCTAACCCTAACCCTAACCCTAAACCTTACCCTTACCCTAACCCTAAACCTTACCCTTACCCTAAACCTAACCCTAACCCTAACCCTAACACTTACCCTATTCCTAAGCTTAGCCCTAACCCTAACCCTTGAAATTACCCTAACCCTAACACTAACCCTATCCCTAAACCTAACCCTAACCCTAACCCTTACCCTTAGCCTAACCCTAACCCTAAACCTAACCCTAACCTTTACCTTTACCCTCAACCTAACCCTACCCTTAACTCTAACCTGAACCCTAACCCTAACCCTAACCTTAACCCTAACCCTTATCCTTACCCTAATCCTAACACTAACCCTAACCCTAAACCTAAACCTAACCCTAAACTAACCCTTACCCTTACTCTAAACCTAATCGTAACCCTAACCCTAACCGTAATCCCTAAGCCTAACCCTAACCCTAACCCTAACCCTTACCTTACCCTAATCCTAAATCTAACATTAACCCTAACCCTAACCTTAACCCTTACCCTTACACTAACCCTAACCCTAACCCTAAACCTTACCCTTACCCCAAGCCTAACACTAACCCTAAACATAACACTAACCCTAACAGTAACCCTAACCCTAACCCTAATCCTCACCCTAACCCTAACCCTTAAACTTACCCTAACCCTAACCCTAACCCTAACCCTTATCCTAACCCTAACGCTAACCCTAAACCTTAACCTAACCCTAACACTAATCCTTACCGCTAACCCTAACCCTTACCCTCACCCTAAACCTAACCCTAACCCTTACCCTTACACTAACCCTAACCCTAACTCTAACCCTAACCCTAACCCTAACCCTAACCCTAAACCTCACCCTAACCCTAACCCTAACCCTAAACCTCACCCTACCCTAACCTTAACCATAAACCTTATCCTTACCCTAATCCTAACATTAACCCTAACAGTAAACGTAACCGTAACCCTAAACCTAACCCTTACCCTTACCCTAACCCTAACTCTAACCCAACTCTAAACCTTACCCTTATCCTAACCGTAACCCTAACCCTTACCCTTATGCTAATAATAAACCTAATCTTAACCCTAACCCTAACGCTAACCCTTACCCTAACCCTAACCCTAACCCTAAACCTTACACTTACCCTAACCCTAACCCTTACCCTAAACCTCACCATAACCCTAACCCTAACCCTAACCCTAACCCTTACCCTAAATCTGACCCTAATCCTAACCCTAACCCTTACCGTTACCCTAACAGTAACTCTAACCCTAACACTACCCTAACCTTAACCCTAACCCTTACCGTTACCCTAACCCTAACCCAAACCCTAACCCTCACCCTACCCTATCCTTAACCCTAACGCTTATCCATACCCTAACCCTAACACTAACCCTAACCCTAAACGTAACCCTAACCCTAAACCTAACCCTAACCCTAACCCTAACCCTAACACTAACCCTAACTCTAACCCTTACCCTTATCCTAACCCTAAACCTAACCCTTACCCTTATGCTAACAATAAACCAAATCTTAACCCTAACCCTAACGCTAACCCTTAACCTAACCCTAACCCTAACCCTAACCCTATCCCTAACCCTAAACCTTACACTTACCCTAACCCTAACCCTAACCCTTACCCTAAACTTAACCCTAACTCTAACCCTAACCCTTAAACTTACCTTAACCCTAACTCTTTACCTAACACTTACCCTTACCCTAACGCTAACCCTAACCCTAACGCTAACCCTAAACCTAACACATATCCTTACCCTAACCCTAACCCTAACCCTAAACCTAACCGTAACCCTAACCCTAATTCTAACCCTAACCCTAACCCTATCCTTTACCCTTACCCTAACCCTAACCCTAAAATTAACCCCAACCCTAAACCTAACCCTTACCCTAACCCTCACCCTTACCCTTAACCTAACTCTAACCCTAAACCTAATCCTAAACCTAACCCTAACACTTACCCTTTCCCTAACCCCTACCCTAACCCTAACTCTAACCCTTACCTTACCCTAACCCTAACCCTAACACTAACCCTAACACTTACCCTTACCCTAACCCTAAACCTAAACTTAACCCTAACGCTAACCCTAACTCTTACCCTTATCCTAACCTTAATCTGAACCCTAAACCTTACCCTTACCCTTAACCTAAACCTAACCCTAACCCTAACCCTTATTCTTACCCTAACCCTAACCCTAACCTTAACCCTAAACCTAACCCTAAACCTTACCATTAACCTAACCCTAACCCTAAACCTAACACTAACCATAACCCTAACACTAACCCTAACCCTCACCCTCACCCTAAACCTAACCCTAACCCTAACCCTAACCCTAACACATATCATTACCCTAACCCTAACCCTAACAGTAACCCTAACCCTAAACGTAACCCTAACCCTAACCCTAACCCTTACCCTTACCCTAACCCTAACCCTAACCCTAACCCTTACACTAACCCTAACCCTAACCCTAAACCTAACCCTTAACCTAACCCTAACACTAACCCTAACGGCTAACCCTAACCCTTACCCTAATCCTAACCATAACTCTAACCCTAACCATAACATTAACCCTAACACTTACCCTAACCCTAATCCTAACCCGTACACTAACCCTAACCCTAACCTCAATATTAACCCTAACCCTAACCCTAACCTTAACCCGAACCCTTATCCTTACCCTAACCCTAACACTAACCCTAACCCTAAACGTAACCCTAACCCTAAACCTAACCCTAACCCTAACCCTAACCCTAACCCTAAAGCTAATCCTAACCCTTACCCTTATCCTAACCCTAACCCTAACCCTAACAATTAACCTTACCTTAAACCCTAACCTAACCCTAACGCTAATCCTAACCCTTACCCTAACCCTAACCCTAAACCTTACCCTTATCCTAACACTAACCCTAACCCTAACCCTAAACCTTACCCTTATCCTAAACCTAACCCTAACCGTTACCCTAAACCTAACCCTACCGTAACCCTTACCTTACCTTAACTCTAACCCTAACCCTAACTCTTACATTTACCCTAACCCTAACCCTAACCTTAATCCCAACCCTAAACCTAACCATAACCGTAACCCTAACCCGTACCCTTACCCTAACCCTAACCCTAAACCTCACCCTAACCCTAACCCTAAACCTTACTCTAAATCTGACCCTAATCCTAACCCTAACACTTACCGTTTCCCTAACCCTAACCCTAACCCTAACCCTACCATAACCTTAACCCTAACCCTTATCCTTACTCTAACCCTAACACTAACCCTAACCCTAAACGTAACCCTAACCCTAAACCTAACCCTTACTCTTAACCTAACCCTAACCCTAACCATAACCCTAACTCTAAACCTTACCCTTATCCTAACCCACACCCTAACCCTTACCCTCATGCTAACAATAAACCTGATCTTAAAGCTAACCCTAACCCTAACCCTTACCCTAACCCTAACGCTAACCCTAACCCTAAACCTTACAGTTACCCTAACCCTAACCCTAACCCTTACCCTAAACCTAACCCTAACCCTAACCCTAACCCTTAACCTTACCTTAACCCTAACTCTAAACCTAAAACTACCCTTACCCTAACGCTAAACCTAACCCTAACACTTACCTTTACCCTAACCCTAACCCTAACCTTAACCCTAACACTTACCATTACCCTAACGCTAACACTAACCCTAACCCTAACCGTAACCCTTAACCTTACCCTAACCCTTAACCCTAACCTTAACCCCAACCCTAAACCTAAGCCTAACCATAAACTTAACACTTACCCTTACCCTAACCCTAACCCTAAACCTAACCCTAACCCTAACCCTAACCCTTACCCTAACCCTAACACTAATCCTAACCCTAACCCTTACCCTAACCCTAACCCTAAAGCTAACCCTTATCCTTACCCTAACCCTACACTAACCCTAACCCTAAACCTAACCCTAAACCTAACCCTTACCCTTACCCAAACACTAACACTAACGCTAACCGTAACCCCTAAGACTAACCCTAAACCTAATGCTAACCCTTACCCTTATCCTCAGCCTAACCCTAACCCTAACAATTACCCTTACCCTAACCCTGAACTTAACTTTAACCCTATCCCTAACCCTAACCCTTACCCTAACCCTAAACCTAACCCTAAACCTTACCCTTACCCTAACCCTAAACCTAACCCTTACCCTACCCTTAACCCTAACCCTAACCCTAACACTTACCTTTACCCTAACGCTAACCCTAACCGTAACCCTATCCCTAAACCTAATCCTAACACATATCCTTACCAAACCCTAACCCTAACCGTAACCCTAACCCTAACCCTAACCCTAACCCTAACCCTAACCCTAACCTTTACCCTTACCCTAACCCTAACCCTAACCGTAACCCTAACCCTAACCTAAACACTTACCCTAATCCTAAGCTTAACCCTAACCCTAACCCCTAAACTTACCCAAACCGTAACACTAAACCTAACCCTAACCCTAACCCTAACCCTTACCCTAACCCTAACCCTAACCTTAACCCTAACCCTAACCGTTAGCCTTACCCTATCATTAACCCTAACCCTTACCCTTACCCTAACCCTAACCCCAACCCTAACCCTAATTCTAACACTTACCCTAACCCTAACCCTAACCCTTACCCTTACTTTAACCATAACCCTAACGTTAACCCCAACCCTAAACCTAACCCTAACCCTAACCCTTAGCCTAACACTTACCCTAACCCTAATCCTAACCCTAACCCTAACACTTACCATAATCCTAACCCTAACTCTAACAATAAACCTTACCCTAACCCTAACCCTAACCCTAACACTTACCGTTACCCTAACCCTAACCCTAACTCTTACCTTAACCCAAACCCTAACCCTAACCTTATCTCTAACCCTAAACTCAACCTTAACCTTAACCCTAACCCTATCCCTAATCCTAAACCTAAACCTAATTCTTACCCTTAACTCACCCTAACCCTAACCCTAACCCTAACCTTTACCCTAAATCTGACCCTAATCCTAACCCTAACCCTTACTGTTACCCTAACCCTAACCCTAACCCTAACCCTACCCTAACCTTAACCCTAACCCTTATCCTTACCCTAACCCTAACACTAACCCAATCCCTAAATGTAACCCTAACCCTAAACCTAACCCTTACCCTTACTCTAAGCCTAACCCTAACCCTAACTCTAAACCTTACACTTATCCTAACCCAAACTCTAACCCTTACCCTCATGCTAACAATAAACCTAATCTTAACCCCAACCCTAACCCTAACCCTTACCCTAACCCTAACGCTAACCCTAACCCTAAACCTTACACTTACCCTAACCCTAACCTAAACCGTTACCCTAAACCTAACCCTAAACCTAACCCTAACCCTTAACCTTACCTAACTCTAAACCTAATACTACCCTTACACTAACCCTACCCTAACCTTAACCCTAACCCTTATCCTTACCCTAACCCTAACACTAACCCTAACCCTAACCCTAACTCTAACCCTAAACTTAACCCTAACCCTTCTCCTTACCCTAACCCTAATACTAACCCTAACCCTAACCCTAACCCTCACCCTTGCCCTAACCCTTATCCTAAACCTAACCCTAACCCTAACACTTATCCTTACTCTAACCCTAACCCTAAACCTAACCCTATACCTAACCCTAACTCTAACCCTAAACCTAAACCTAACCCTTAACCTTACCCCCACCCTAACCCTAACCGTAACCCTAACCCTAACCCTAACC
Organism: Megascapheus bottae; assembly: GCA_024803745.1. NCBI lineage: Eukaryota > Metazoa > Chordata > Mammalia > Rodentia > Geomyidae > Megascapheus > Megascapheus bottae. The sequence continues at coordinate 43,379 of JANJXV010000058.1, read as the reverse complement.
CTAACACTTACCCTTACCCTAAAAACCACCCTAACCCTAATGCTAACCCTAACCTTACCCTAAAACTAACCCTAACCTTAACCCTTACACTTACCCTAACCCTAACCCTAACCCTTACCCTAACCCTAACCCTAACCCTTACCCTTACCCTAATCCTAACCCTAACTCTCACCCTAACCATAACCCTAACCCTAACCCTTGCCCTTACCCAAATCCTAACCCTTACTCTAACCCTAACCTCAACCATAACCCTAACCCTAACCCTAACCCTAACACTAATCCTTACCCTTACCCTAACCCTAACCCTTACCCTAACCCTAACCCTTACCCTAACCCTAACCTACACCTTACCTCAACCTTAACCCTACACCTAACCCTAACCCTAAACCTAACCCTTACCCTTACCCTAACCCTAAAGCGAAACCTAATCCTAACCCTAACCCTTACCCTTACCTTAAACCCTGCCCTAACCCTAACGCTAACCCTAACCCTTACCCTAACCCTAACCTTAAACCTTACCCTTACCCTTACTCTAACACTAAACCTAACCTTAACCCTAACCTTAAACCCTAACCCTAACCCTAACCCTAACACATATCCTTACCAAAACCCTAACACTAACAGTAACCCTAACCCTAATTCTAAACCTAACCCTAACCCTTACAATTACCCTAACCCTAACCCTAAACCTAACCCTAACACTAACCCTAACCCTAACCCATAACCCTAAAACTAACCCTAACCCTAACCCTAACCCCTAAGCTTAACCCTAACCCTTACCCCTATTCTAACCCTAAACCTAACCCTAACACTTACCCTTACCTTAAACCTTGCCCTAACCCTAACCCTAACCCTTACCCTAATTCTAACCCTGAACCTTACCCTTACCCTTACCCTAACACTAAACCTAACCTTAACACTAACCCTAACCCTAACCCTAACCCTAACACATATACCTACCCTAACCCTAACCCTAACCCTAACAGTAACCCTAACCGTAACCCTAAACCTAAGCCTAACCCTTACACTTACAATAACCCTACCCCTAACCCTAACCCTAACGCTAACCCTAACACATATCCTTACCCTAATCCTAACCCTAAACGTAACCCTGACACTAACCCTAACCCTTACCCTTACCGTAACCATAACCCTAATCCTAACCCCAACCCTAACCCTTATACTAACCCTAATCCTAACCCTAACCCTTACCCTAAACCTAACCCTAAACCTAACCTCCAATTTAACCCTAACCCTAACACTAACCCTAACCCTTACCCTTACCCTAACCCTAACCCTAAACCTAACCCTAACCCTAACCCTAACCCTTACCCTTATCCTAACCCTAACCCTAACCCTAACGCTTACCCTCACCCTAACCCTAACCTTAACCCTAACCCTAAACCTAAACTTAACCCTAACCTTTATCCTTACCCTAACCCTAACACTAACCCTAACACTAAACCTAACCCTAACCCTAAACCTAACCCTTACCCTTACCCTAACCCTAATCCTAAACCTAACCCTAACACTTACCCTTACCCTAACTCTAACCCTAAAACTAACCCTATACCTAACCCTAACTCTAACCCTGAAACTAACCCTAACCCTTACCCTTACCTCACCCTAACCCTACCTGTAATGCTAACCCTAACCCTAACCCTAACCCTTACCCTTATCCTAACCCTAATCCTTACCCTTACCCTAATCCTAAACCTAACCTTAACCCTAAACCTAACCCTAACTTTTACCCTTACCCTAACGCTAACCCTAACACATATCCTTACCCTAATCCTAACCCTAAGTGTAACCCTAACCCTAACCCTAACCCTTACCCTAACACTTACCCTTAACCTAACCCTTACCCTAATCCTAACACTAACCCTAACCCTTATCCTAACCTAACCCTAACCCTAACCCTAAACCTAACCCTAACACTAACCCTAACACTTACACTAACCCTTGCACTACCCCTAACCCTAACCCTAACCCTAACCCTAACAGTAACCCTTATCCTAACCCTAATCCTAACCTTAACCTAACCCTTACCCTTAACCTAATCATAACCCTAACCCTAACCCTAACCCTAACACCTACCCTAACCCTAACCCTAACCCTTACCCTTAACCTAACCCTAACCCTAACCTTAACCATAACCCTAAACCTAACCCTAACGGTAACCCCTACCCTAATACTTACCCTAAACCTAACTCTAACCATAAACCTAACACTTACTTTTACCCTAACCCTAACCCTAAACCTTACCATAACCCTCACACTAACCCTAAACCTAACACTAACCCTTACCCTTTAACTAACCCTAACCCTAACTCTAACCTTAACCCTTACCCTTAACCTAACCCTAACCCTAACCCAAACCCTAACCCTAACCCAAACCCTAACCCTAACCCTTAACCTAACCCTAACACTAACCCTAAGCACTAACCCTAACCCTTACCCTAACCCTAACCTTAAGCCTAACTCTTACCCTTACTCTAATCCTAACCCTAACTCTAACCCTAACCATAAACCTAACCCTAACACTTACCCTAACCCTAATCCTAAACCTTACTCGAACCCTAACCTCAACTTTAACCCTAACCCTCACCCTAACCATAACCCTAACCCTAACCCTTATCCTTACCCTAAACCTAACCCTAACCATAACCCTAAACCTAACCCTTACCCTAACCCTAACCCTTACCCTAAACCTCCCCTAACCCTAACCTCAACCTTAAAACTAACCCTAACCCTAAACCTAACCCTTACCCTTACACTAACCCTAACCCTAACCCTAACTCTTTCCCTTACCTTAACCCTAACCCTAAACGTAACCCTAACCCTAACCCTAACCCTACCCTAACCATAACCTTTACCCTTACCCTAACCCTAACTCTAACCCTAACCCTCTCCTTCACCCTAAATATAACCCTTACTCTAACCCTAACCCTAACCCCAACCTCAAACTTAACCTTATCTGTAACCCTAACCCTAAATTTTACCCTTACCCTAACCCTAACCCTAACCCTAAACCTACCCCTTACCCTTATCCTAACCCTAACCCTAAACCTAACTCTCACCCTAACAATATCCCTTACCCTTATCCTAACCCTAACCCTAACCCTAACCCCTAACACTAAACCTAACCCTAACCCTTACCCTTACCCTAACCCTCACCCTAATCCTAACACTAACCCTAACACTTACCCTAACCCTAACCCTAAACCTTAACCTTACCCTTAGCCCAACCCTAACCAGAACCTCAACCCCAACCCTAAACCTAACCCTAAACGTAACCCTTACCCTAACACGTACCCTAACCGTAATTCTAACCCTAACACTAACACTTACCCTCACCCTAACCCTAACCCTAACCCTTACCCTAACCCTCACACTAACCCTAACCATAAGACTAACCCTTACCCTTTCCCTAACCCTAACCCTAACTCTAACCCTAACCCTTACCCTTAACCTAACCCTAACCCTAACCCTAACCCTAACACTAATCTTATCCTAACCCTAACCCTAACCCTAACACTTAACCCTAACACTAACCCTAACCACTAACCCTAACCCTTACCCTAACCCTAACCCTAACTCTTACCCTTACCCTAATTCTAATCCTAACTCTAACCCTAACCATAACCCTAACACTAATACTTACCCTAACCCTAATCCTAACCCTTACTCTAACCCTTAACTCAACTTTAACCCTAACCCTAACCCTAAACCTTACCCTAAACCTAACCCTAAACCTAAACCTAACCCTTACCCTAACCCTAACCCTTACCCTAACCCTCCCCTAACACTAACCTCAACCTTAAATCTAACCCTAAACCTAAAGCTAACCCTTACCCTTACAATAACCCTAACCCTAAACCTAACCCTAACCCTAACCCTAACCCTAACCATAATCCTAACCCTAATACTTACCCTAACCCTAATCCTAACCCTTACTCTAACCCTAAACTCAACTTTAACCCTAACCCTAACCCTAAACCTTACCCTAAACCTAACCCTAACCCTAAACCTAACCCTTACCCTAACCCTAACCCTTACCCTAACCCTCACCTAACACTAACCTCAACCTTAAATCTAACCCTAAACCTAAAGCTAACCCTTACCCTTACAATAACCCTAACCCTAAACCTAACCCTAACCCTAACCCTAACCCTTACCCTTACCCTAACCCTGACCCTAAACCTAACCCTAACCCTAACCCTAACCCCTAACCCTAAAACTAACAATAAACCTAACCCTAACCCCTAAGCCTAACCATAACCCTAACCCTAACCCTTACCCTTATCCTAACCCTAACCCTAACCATAACACTTAACCTTAACTTAAACCCTGCCCTAAGCCTAACGCTAACCCTAACCCTAACCCTAACCCTTAACGTAACCCTGACACTAACCCTAACCACTAACCCTAACCCTTACCCTAATGCTAACGCTAACTCTCACCCTAAACATAACCCTAAGCCTAACACTTACCATAACCCTAATCCTAACCCTTACTCTAACCCTAATCCTAACCCTAACCCTAACCCTTACTCTAAACCTAACTCTAACCCTAACCCTTACCTTAACCTAACCGTAACCCTTACCCTAACCCTAAGCCTAATCCTTACACTGACTCTAACCCTAACCCTTACCGTTACCCTAACCCTAACCCTAAACTTAAACCTAACCCTAACCCTAACCTTAACCCGAACCCTTATCCTTACCCTTACCCTAACCCTAACCCTAACCCTAACCCTAACCATAACAGTAAACCTAACATTAACCCTAAACCTAACCCTTACCCTTAGCCTAACCCTAACCCTAAACCTAACCCTAACCCTTAACATTACCCTCACCCTCACCCTAACCTTAACCGTAACCCTAACCCTAACCCTAACCTTAACCCTACCCCTTATCCTTACCCAAACACTAACACTAACCCTAACCCTAAACGTAAGCCTAACCCTAAATCTAACCCTTACCCTTACCCTACCCTAACCATAACCATAACCCCTAAGCCTAACCCTAACCCTAAACCTAACCCTACCCCTTACCCTTACCCTAACGCTAACACTAACACTAACCCTAACCCGAACACTAACCCTTACCTTACCCTAACCCTAACCCTAACCTAACCCCACCCCGAAACCTAACCCTAACCCTAACCCTAACCCTACCCTTACCCTAACCATAACCCTAACCCTAACCCTTACCCTTACACTAACCCTAAAAATAATCTTAACCCTACCCCTAACCCTAACCCTTACCCTTACCCTAACCCTAACCGTAACAATAAACCTTAACCTTACCCTAACCCTAACCCTAAACTCTACCCTAAACCTAACCCTAACCCTAACCCTTACCCTTAACTTAACCCTAACCCTAACCCTAACACATATCCTTCACCTAACCCTAACCCTAACCCTAACAGTAACCCTAACCCTAACCCTAAACCTAACCCTAACGCTAACCATAACCCTTACCCTAACCATAACCCTAATTCTAACCCTAACCCTTACCCTTACCCTAACACTATTCCTAACACTAACCCTAACCCTAACCCTAACACTTACAATTACCCTAAACTAAACCTAACACATAACCCTTACCTTAACTCTAACCCTAATCCTAACACTTACCCTTAACCTAACCCTAACCCTAACACTTACCCTAACCCTAAACCTAACCGTAACCCTAACCATTACCGTATCCCTAACCCAAATCCTAACCCCAAACCCTATCCCTAAACCTTACCCTAACCCTAACCCTTAACCTTTACCCTAACCCTAACCTTAACCCTAACCCTAACCCTAACCCTAACCCTTATTCTTACGCTAAACCTAACCCTATTCCTAACCCTATCTCTAACCCCTAAGCCTAACCCTACCCTAACCCTAATCCTTACCCTTATCCTAACCCTAACCCTAAAACTTATCCTTAACCTAACCCATACCCTAACCCTAACGCTAACCCTAAACCTTACCCTAACCCTAACCCTAAACCTAATCCTAACCCTACACCTTATCCTTAACCTAACCCTAACCCTAACACTTAACCTTACCTTAACCCTAACCCAAACCCTAAATTTTACCCTTACCCTAACGCTAACCCTAAACCTAAACCTAACCACAACAATAACACATACCCTTACCCTAACCCTAACCCTAACCCTAACCCTTACCCTTATCCTAACCCTAACCCTAACCCTAACTTTAACCCTAAACCTTATCCTTACCCTAACCCTAAGTTTAACCCTAACCCTAAAACTAACCCTAACCCTAAACTTAACCCTTACCCTTACGCTAAACCTAACTCTAACCGTAACCCTAACCCTTACCTTACCCTAACCCTAACCCAAAACCTAACCCCTAACCCTAACCTTTAACCTAACTCTAACGCTAACCCTTACCTTTACCCTAACCCTAAAGCTAACTCTAACAGTAACCCTAACCCTTACCCTTACACGAACCCTAACCTAACCCTTACCCTAACCCTAAACTTAACCCTAACCCTAACCCTAACCCTTACCCTTACCCTAACTGTAAGCCTAACCCTATCCCTAACCCTAACCCTAACCCTTACCCTTACCCTAACCCTAAACCTAACTCTAACCCTAACCCTAACCGTAACCCTAACCCTTACCCTAACCCTAACCCTAACCCTTACCCTAACCCTAACCTTAACCCTAATCCTAACCCTAACCCTTAACCTTACCCTAACTCTAAACCTAACCCTATCCCTAAACCTAACTCTAACCCTAAACCTTACCCTTACCCTAACCAATAACCCTAACCCTAAACCGAACACTAACACTAAACCTAAACCTAACCCTAACCCTTACTCTTACCGTAACCCTAACCCTAAACCTAAAACTAACCCTAACTCTAACTCTAAACCCTAAGCCTGACCCCACCCTAACCCTAATCCTTACACTTATCCTAACCCCAACCCTAAAACTTATCCTTAACCTAACCCCTACCCTAACCCTAACGCTAACCCTAAACCTTACCCTTACCCTAACCCTAAACCTAACTTTAACCCTAACCCTAATACTAATCCTTACCCTAACCCTAACCCTAACCCTAAACCTTACCCTTATCCTAACCCTAACCCTAACCCATACCCTAACACTAAACCTTAGCCTTAACCTAACCCTAACCCTAGCACTTAACCTTACCTTTACCCTAAACCAAACCCTAAACTTTACCCTTACCCTAACGCTAACCCTAACCCTAAACCTAAACCTAACCCCAACAATAACACATACCCTTACCCTAACCCTAACCCTAACCCTAACCCTTACCCTTATCCTAACCCGAACCCTAACCCTAACCTTAACCGTAAACCTTATCCTTACCCTAACCCTAAGCTTAACCCTAACCCTAAAACTAACCCTAACCCTAAACTTAACCCTTACCCTTACGCTAAACCTAACCCTAAAGCTAACCCTAACCCTACCTTACCCTAACCCTAACCCTTACCCTAACCCTTACCTTAACCCTAACCCTTACCCTTACCCTAACCCTAACCCTAACCCTAAACATAACCTTTACCCTAACCCTAACCCTTACCCTTACCCTAACACTAAACTTAACCCAAAACCTTACCCTAACCCTAACCCTAACCCTTACCCTACCCCTACCCCTAACCCTAACCCCTAACCCTAAAACTTAACCTAACCCTAACCCAAACCCTAACCCTAACCCTTCCCTTACACTAACCCTCAACATAACTCTAACCCTAACACTAACGCAAACCCTAACCCTAACCCAAACCTTTACCCTAACCCTAACCCTTACCCTAACTCTAAACCTAACCCTAACCCTAAACCTTACCCTTACCCTAACCCTAACCTTAACCCTAACCCTAAACCGAACACTAACCCTAACCCTAAACCTAGCCCTAACCCTTACTCTTACCCTAACCCTAACCCTAAACCTAAACCTAACCCTAACCCTAACCCTAACTCTAACCCCTAAGCCTAACCCTAACCTAACCCTAACCCTAAACCGAACACTAACCCTAACCCTAAACCTAGCCCTAACCCTTACTCTTACCCTAACCCTAACCCTAAACTTAAACCTAACCCTAACCCTAACTCTAACCCCTAAGCCTAACCCTACCCTAACCCTAATCCTTACCCTTATCCTAACCCTAACCCTAAAACTTATCCTTAACCTAACCCCTACCCTAACCCTAACGCTAACCCTAAAACTTACCCTAAAACTAACCCTAACCCTTATCCTTACCCTTACCCTTACCCTAACCCTAAACCTAACCTTAACCCTAGCCCTAATCCTAATCCTTACCCTAACCCTAACCCTAACCCTAAACCTTACCCTTATCCTAAACCTAACCCTAACCCATACCCTAACCATAAACCTTAACCTTAACCTAACCCTAACCCTAACACTTAAACTTACCTTAACCCTAACCCAAACCCTAACCTTTACCCTTACCCTAACGCTAACCCTTACCCTAAACCTAATCCTAACCCCAACAATAACACATACCCTTACCCTAATCCTAATCCTAACCCTAACCCTAACCCTAACCCTTACCCTTTTCCTAACCCTAACCCTAACCCATACCCTAACCCTAACCCTAACCCTAACCTTAAACCTAAACCTTATCCTTATCCTAACCTAAGCTTAACCCTAACCCTAAAACTAACCCTAACCCTAAACTTAAACCTTACCCTTATGCTAAACCTAACCCTAAAGCTAAACCTAACCCTTACCTTACCCTAACCCTAACCCTAACCCTAACCTTAAGCCTAAAACTTACCATTACCCTAACCCTAACCCTAACTCTAAACCTAACCTTAACCATAACTTTTACCCTTACCCTAACACTAACCCTAAACCTAAACCTTACCCTAACCCTAACCCTAACCCTTACCCTAACCCTAAACTTAACCCTAACCCCTAACCCTAAAACTTAACCGAACCCTAACTCTAACCCTAATCCTAACCCTTCCCTTACCCTAACTCTAAACCTAACCCTAAACCTAACTCTAACCCTAACCCTAACCAAACCCTAACCCTTACCCTAACCCTAACCTTAATCCTTACACTAACCCTAATCCTAACCTTAACCTTAACCCTAACCCTAACTCTAACCCAAACCCTAACCCTAACATTAAACCTAACCCTAACCAAAAACTTAACCTTACCCTAACAGTAACACTAAAACTAACCCTAACCCTAACCCTAACCCTAACCTTAACCCTAACCCTAACTCTAACCCTTACCCTTACCCTAACCCTAACCCTAAACCTAACCCTAACCCTAACCCTAACCCTAACCTAACACTAACCCTAACACTAAACCTTTCCCTAATCCTAACCCTTACCCTTAACCTAACCCTAACCCTAAACCTAACCCTAACCCTAACCCTAAACCCTAACCCTAACCCTAACCCTTACACTTACCCTAAACTTAACCCTAACCATAACCCTTACCTTAATCCTAACCCTAACCCTAACCCTTACCCTAAACCTAACCCTAACCCTAACCCGAACCCTAAACCTAACCCTTACCTAACTCTAAACCTAACCATAACCCCAATCCTAAACCTAACTTTAACCCTAACCCTAACGCTTACCCTTACCCTAACCCTAACCCTAACCCTAACCCTTACCCTTACCCTAACCCTAAACCTAAACTTATCACCAATCCTAAACCTAACCTTAACCCTAACCCTAAAGATTACCCTTACCCTAAACACAACCCTAAACCTAACCCTAACCCTTACCCTAACCCTAATCCTAACCCTAACCCTTACCCTATCCCTAACCCGAAACGTAACCCTACCCCTAACCCGAACTCTTATCCTTACGTAACCCTAACCCTAACCATTACCCTTACCATAACCCTAACCCTAACCTTAATGCTAACCCTAACTCTAACCGTAAACCTTACCCTAACCCTAATCCGAACCCTAACCCTAACCCTTATCCTTTCCCTAACCCTAACCCTAACCTTTCCCCTAAACCTAACCCTAACCCTAAACCTAAACCTAACCCTTACCCTTTTCCTAACCCTAACCCTAACCCTAATCCTAACCCTTACCCTTACTCAAACCCTAACCCTAACGCTAACCCTAACCCTAACACTAACCCTTCCCTTACCTAACCCTACCCCTAACCCTAACACTTACCCTAACCCTAAACTTAAACCAAACCCTAAACCTAAGCCTAAGCCTAAGCCTAACCCTAACGCTAACCCTAACCCTAACACTTACCTTTAGCATAATTCTAACCCAAACCTAACCCTAACATTATCCTAAACCTAACCCTAACCCTAAACATTAACGTAACCCTAACACTAACCATAACCCCCAGCCCTAATCCTTACCCTAACCCTAACCCTAACCCTTACCCTTACCCTAACCCTAACCCTAACTCTAACCCTAAACATAACCCTAACCCTAAACCTTACCCTAAACCTAACCGTAACCCTTACTCTCACCCTAACCCTTCCATCAACCTTAACCCTAACCACAACCTTAACCCTAACCCATACCCTTTCCTTAACCCTAACCCTAACCCTAAATCTAACCCTAACCCTCACCCTAACCCTAACCCCTAACCCTAAACCTAACCCTAACCATTACCCTTACCCTTACCCTACCCTAACCCTAACCCTAACATTAACCCTAACACTTACCCAAACCCTAAACCTAACCCTAACCCTTACACTTACCCTAACCCTGACCGTAACCTTAGCCCCAACCCTAAACCTAACCCTAACCCTAACTCTTACCTTAACAGTTACCCTAATCCTAACCCTCAACCTAACCCTTACCCTTACCCTCACCCTAACCCTAATCCTAACACTTACACTTAACCTAACCCAAATCCTAACACTTACCCT
>JANJXV010000058.1:22500-27500 GCA_024803745.1 Megascapheus bottae | reverse complement strand
CTAACCATAACCCTTACCTTAATCCTAACCCTAACCCTAACCCTTACCCTAAACCTAACCCTAACCCTAACCCGAACCCTAAACCTAACCCTTACCTAACTCTAAACCTAACCATAACCCCAATCCTAAACCTAACTTTAACCCTAACCCTAACGCTTACCCTTACCCTAACCCTAACCCTAACCCTAACCCTTACCCTTACCCTAACCCTAAACCTAAACTTATCACCAATCCTAAACCTAACCTTAACCCTAACCCTAACGATTACCCTTACCCTAAACACAACCCTAAACCTAACCCTAACCCTTACCCTAACCCTAATCCTAACCCTAACCCTTACCCTATCCCTAACCCGAAACGTAACCCTACCCCTAACCCGAACTCTTATCCTTACGTAACCCTAACCCTAACCATTACCCTTACCATAACCCTAACCCTAACCTTAATGCTAACCCTAACTCTAACCGTAAACCTTACCCTAACCCTAATCCGAACCCTAACCCTAACCCTTATCCTTTCCCTAACCCTAACCCTAACCTTTCCCCTAACCCTAACCCTAACCCTAAACCTAAACCTAACCCTTACCCTTTTCCTAACCCTAACCCTAACCCTAATCCTAACCCTTACCCTTACTCAAACCCTAACCCTAACGCTAACCCTAACCCTAACACTAACCCTTCCCTTACCTAACCCTACCCCTAACCCTAACACTTACCCTAACCCTAACCTTAAACCAAACCCTAAACCTAAGCCTAAGCCTAAGCCTAACCCTAACGCTAACCCTAACCCTAACACTTACCTTTAGCATAATTCTGACCCAAAACTAACCCTAACATTATCCTAAACCTAACCCTAACCCTAACCATTAACGTAACCCTAACACTAACCATAACCCCTAACCCTAATCCTTACCCTAACCCTAACCCTAACCCTTACCCTTACCCTAACCCTAACCCTAACTCTAACCCTAAATATAACCCTAACCCTAAACCTTACCCTAAACCTAACCGTAACCCTTACTCTCACCCTAACCCTTCCCTCAACCTTAACCCTAACCAAAACCTTAACCCTAACCCATACCCTTTCCTTAACCCTAACCCTAACCCTAAATCTAACCCTAACCCTCACCCTAACCCTAACCCCTAACCCTAAACCTAACCCTAACCATTACCCTTACCCTTACCCTACCCTAACCCTAACCCTAACATTAACCCTAACACTTACCCAAACCCTAAACCTAACCCTAACCCTTACACTTACCCTAACCCTGACCGTAACCTTAGCCCCAACCCTAAACCTAACCCTAACCCTAACTCTTACCTTAACAGTTACCCTAATCCTAACTCTCAACCTAACCCTTACCCTTACCCTCACCCTAACCCTAATCCTAACACTTACACTTAACCTAACCCAAATCCTAACACTTACCCTTACCCTCAACCTAACCCTAACCCTAACCTTAACCCCAACCCTAAACGTAACCGTAACCCTAACCCTTACCCTTACCCTAACCCTAACCCTAACCCTAACCCTAACACAAACCCTAAACCTAACACGAACCCTAACCCTAACCCTTGCTCTTACCCTAACCCTAACCCTAACCCTAACCCTAACACCTAACCCTAAACCTAACCCTTACCCTTACTCTAACCCTAACACTAACCCTAACACTAACACTAACACTTATACAAACCCTAAACCTAACACTTACCCTTACCCTAAACATAACCCTAACCCTAATCCTAACCCTAATCCTGACCCTTACACTTACCCTAACCCTAACCCTAAACCTAACCCTAACCCTTACTCTTACCTTAACCCTAACCCTAACCCTTACTCTTACCTTAACTCTAACCCTAACCCTAACACTTACCCTTACCCTAACGCTAACCCTAACCCTAACCCTAACCCCAACCCTTACCCTTACCGTAACCGTAACCCTAACCTTAAACGCAACCCTAAACCTACCCCTAACCCTAACCCCGAAGCCTAACCCTAACCCTAACGCTAACCATAACCCTTATCCTTCTCCAAACACTAACCCTAACCCTAACCCTAACCCTAACCCTAAACCTAACCCTAACCCTAAACCTTACCCTTACCCTAACTTTAACCCTAACCCTAAACCGAACACTAACCCTAACCCTAAACCTAAACCTAACCCTTATTGTTACCCTAACCCTAACCCTAAACCTAACCCTAACCCTAACCCTAACTCTAACCCCTAAGCCTAACCCTACCCTAACCCTAATCCTTACCCTTATCCTAACCCTAACCCTAAAACTTACCCTTAACCTAACCCCTACCATAACTCTAACGCTAACCCTAAACCTTATGCTAATCCTAACCCTAACCCTAACCCTAAACATAACCCTAAACCTAAACCTAACCCTAACCCTAAACTTGCCCTTACCCTTACCCTATCCCTAAACCTAATACTAACCCTAACACTAACCCTTACCCTAACCCTAACCCTTACCCTTACCCTAACCCTAACCATAAACCTAACCCTAACCCTCACACTAACACTAACCCCTAACCCTAAACCTAACCCTAACCATTACCCTTACCCTAACTCTAAGCCTAACCCTAACATTAACCCTAACACTTACCCTAAGTCTAAACCTAACCCTAACCCTTACCCTTACCCTAACCCTAACCGTAACCTTAACCCCAACCCTAAACCTAACCCTAACCCTAACCCTTACCTTAACACTTACCCTAAACCTAACCTTAACCCTAACCCTTACCATTACCCTAACCAAAACCCTAATTCTAACCCTAACCAAAACCATAATCCCTAACCCTAACCCTTAACCTAACCCTAAACCTAATCCTTACCCTTACCCTAACCCTAAACCTAACTCTAACACTAACCCTAACCCTAACCCAAACCCTAACCCTTACCCTAATCCTAACCCTAACCCTTGCCCTACCCCTAACATTAACCCTAACCCTAACCCTAACCCTTACCCTTACCCTAACTCTAAACCTAACCCTAACCCTAAACCTTACCCTTACCCTAACCCTAACCTTAACCCTAACCCTAAACCGAACACTAACCCTAACCCTAAACCTAGCCCTAACCCTTACTCTTACCCTAACCCTAACCCTAAACCTACACCTAACCCTAACCCTAACTCTAACCCCTAAGCCTAACCCTAACCTAACCCTAACCCTAAACCGAACACTAACCCTAACCCTAAACCTAGCCCTAACCCTTACTCTTACCCTAACCCTAACCCTAAACCTAAACCTAACCCTAACCCTAACTCTAACCCCTAAGCCTAACCCTACCCTAACCCTAATCCTTACCCTTATCCTAACCCTAACCCTAAAACTTATCCTTAACCTAACCCCTACCCTAACCCTAACGCTAACCCTAAAACTTACCCTAAAACTAACCCTAACCCTTATCCTTACCCTTACCCTTACCCTAACCCTAAACCTAACCTTAACCCTAGCCCTAATCCTAATCCTTACCCTAACCCTAACCCTAACCCTAAACCTTACCCTTATCCTAAACCTAACCCTAACCCATACCCTAACCATAAACCTTACCCTTAACCTAACCCTAACCCTAACACTTAAACTTACCTTAACCCTAACCCAAACCCTAACCTTTACCCTTACCCTAACGCTAACCCTTACCCTAAACCTAATCCTAACCCCAACAATAACACATACCCTTACCCTAATCCTAATCCTAACCCTAACCCTAACCCTAACCCTTACCCTTTTCCTAACCCTAACCCTAACCCATACCCTAACCCTAACCCTAACCCTAACCTTAACCCTAAACCTTATCCTTATCCTAACCTAAGCTTAACCCTAACCCTAAAACTAACCCTAACCCTAAACTTAAACCTTACCCTTATGCTAAACCTAACCCTAAAGCTAAACCTAACCCTTACCTTACCCTAACCCTAACACTAACCCTAACCTTAAGCCTAAAACTTACCATTACCCTAACCCTAACCCTAACTCTAAACCTAACCTTAACCATAACTTTTACCCTTACCCTAACACTAACCCTAACCCTAACCCTTACCCTTACCCTAACCCTAACCCTAACTCTAACCCTAAACATAACCCTAACCCTAAACCTTACCCTAAACCTAACCGTAATCCTTACTCTCACCCTAACCCTTCCCTCAACCTTAACCCTAACCAAAACCTTAACCCTAACCCATACCCTTTCCTTAACCCTAACCCTAACCCTAAATCTAACCCTAACCCTCACCCTAACCCTAACCCCTAACCCTAAACCTAACCCTAACCATTACCCTTACCCTTACCCTACCCTAACCCTAACCCTAACATTAACCCTAACACTTACCCAAACCCTAAACCTAACCCTAACCCTTACACTTACCCTAACCCTGACCGTAACCTTAGCCCCAACCCTAAACCTAACCCTAACCCTAACTCTTACCTTAACAGTTACCCTAATCCTAACCCTCAACCTAACCCTTACCCTTACCCTCACCCTAACCCTAATCCTAACACTTACACTTAACCTAACCCAAATCCTAACACTTACCCTTACCCTCAACCTAACCCTAACCCTAACCTTAACCCCAACCCTAAACGTAACCGTAACCCTAACCCTTACCCTTACCCTAACCCTAACCCTAACCCTAACCCTAACACAAACCCTAAACCTAACACGAACCCTAACCCTAACCCTTGCTCTTACCCTAACCCTAACCCTAACCCTAACCCTAACACCTAACCCTAAACCTAACCCTTACCCTTACTCTAACCCTAACACTAACCCTAACCCTAACACTAACACTTATACAAACCCTAAACCTAACACTTACCCTTACCCTAAACATAACCCTAACCCTAACCCTAACCCTAACACTTACCCAAACCCTAACCCTAACCCTAATTCTTACCCTTACCCTAACCCTAACCCTAAACTTAACCCCAATGCTAAACCTAACCCTAACCCTAACTCTAACCCTAACCCTTACCTTAACCCTAACCCTAAC
>JANJXV010000058.1:17500-20000 GCA_024803745.1 Megascapheus bottae | reverse complement strand
AACCCTTACCCTTACCCTAACCCTAACCGTAACCTTAACCCCAACCCTAAACCTAACCCTAACCCTAACCCTTACCTTAACACTTACCCTAAACCTAACCTTAACCCTAACCCTTACCATTACCCTAACCAAAACCCTAATTCTAACCCTAACCAAAACCATAATCCCTAACCCTAACCCTTAACCTAACCCTAAACCTAATCCTTACCCTTACCCTAACCCTAAACCTAACTCTAACACTAACCCTAACCCTAACCCAAACCCTAACCCTTACCCTAATCCTAACCCTAACCCTTGCCCTACCCCTAACATTAACCCTAACCCTAACCCTAACGCTTACCCTTACCCTAACTCTAAACCTAACCCTAACCCTAAACCTTACCCTTACCCTAACCCTAACCTTAACCCTAACCCTAAACCGAACACTAACCCTAACCCTAAACCTAGCCCTAACCCTTACTCTTACCCTAACCCTAACCCTAACCCTAAACCTAAACCTAACCCTAACCCTAACCCTAACTCTAACCCCTAAGCCTAACCCTAACCTAACCCTAACCCTAAACCGAACACTAACCCTAACCCTAAACCTAGCCCTAACCCTTACTCTTACCCTAACCCTAACCCTAAACCTAAACCTAACCCTAACCCTAACTCTAACGCCTAAGCCTAACCCTACCCTAACCCTAATCCTTACCCTTATCCTAACCCTAACCCTAAAACTTATCCTTAACCTAACCCCTACCCTAACCCTAACGCTAACCCTAAAACTTACCCTAAAACTAACCCTAACCCTTATCCTTACCCTTACCCTTACCCTAACCCTAAACCTAACCTTAACCCTAGCCCTAATCCTAATCCTTACCCTAACCCTAACCCTAACCCTAAACCCTTACCCTTATCCTAAACCTAAACCTAACCCATACCCTAACCATAAACCTTACCCTTAACCTAACCCTAACCCTAACACTTAAACTTACCTTAACCCTAACCCAAACCCTAACCTTTACCCTTACCCTAACGCTAACCCTTACCCTAAACCTAATCCTAACCCCAACAATAACACATACCCTTACCCTAATCCTAATCCTAACCCTAACCCTAACCCTAACCCTTACCCTTTTCCTAACCCTAACCCTAACCCATACCCTAACCCTAACCCTAACCCTAACCTTAACCCTAAACCTTATCCTTATCCTAACCTAAGCTTAACCCTAACCCTAAAACTAACCCTAACCCTAAACTTAAACCTTACTCTTATGCTAAACCTAACCCTAAAGCTAAACCTAACCCTTACCTTACCCTAACCCTAACCCTAACCCTAACCTTAAGCCTAAAACTTACCATTACCCTAACCCTAACCCTAACTCTAAACCTAACCTTAACCATAACTTTTACCCTTACCCTAACACTAACCCTAAACCTAAACCTTACCCTAACCCTAACCCTAACCCTTACCCTAACCCTAAACTTAACCCTAACCCCTAACCCTAAAACTTAACCGAACCCTAACTCTAACCCTAATCCTAACCCTTCCCTTACCCTAACTCTAAACCTAACCCTAAATCTAACTCTAACCCTAACCCTAACCAAACCCTAACCCTTACCATAACCCTAACCTTAATCCTTACACTAACCCTAATCCTAACCTTAACCTTAACCCTAACCCTAACTCTAACCCAAACCCTAACCCTAACATTAAACCTAACCCTAACCAAAAACTTAACCTTACCCTAACAGTAACACTAAAACTAACCCTAACCCTAACCCTAACCCTAACCTTAACCCTAACCCTAACTCTAACCCTTACCCTTACCCTAACCCTAACCCTAAACCTAACCCCTAACCCTAACCCTAACCCTAACCTAACACTAACCCTAACACTAAACCTTTCCCTAATCCTAACCCTTACCCTTAACCTAACCCTAACCCTAAACCTAACCCTAACCCTAACCCTAAACCCTAACCCTAACCCTAACCCTTACACTTACCCTAAACTTAACCCTAACCATAACCCTTACCTTAATCCTAACCCTAACCCTAACCCTTACCCTAAACCTAAACCTAACCCTAACCCGAACCCTAAACCTAACCCTTACCTAACTCTAAACCTAACCATAACCCCAATCCTAAACCTAACTTTAACCCTAACCCTAACGCTTACCCTTACCCTAACCCTAACCCTAACCCTAACCCTTACCCTTACCCTAACCCTAAACCTAAACTTATCACCAATCCTAAACCTAACCTTAACCCTAACCCTAACGATTACCCTTACCCTAAACACAACCCTAAACCTAACCCTAACCCTTACCCTAACCCTAATCCTAACCCTAACCCTTACCCTATCCCTAACCCGAACCGTAACCCTACCCCTAACCCGAACTCTTATCCTTACGTAACCCTAACCCTAACCATTACCCTTACCATAACCCTAACCCTAACCTTAATGCTAACCCTAACTCTAACCGTAAACCTTACCCTAACCCTAATCCGAACCCTA
>JANJXV010000058.1:5000-10000 GCA_024803745.1 Megascapheus bottae | reverse complement strand
TAACCCTAAACTTAACCTAACCTTAACCCTATCCCTACCCATACCCTTACCTTAACCCTAACCCTAAACCTATCACTAACCCTAACCCTAACCCTAATCCTTGCCCTTACCATAACCCTAACCCTAAATCTAACTATAACCCTAACCATAACCCTAACCCCGAACCCTAACCCTAACCCAAACCCAAACTCTAACCCAAATTCTTACCCTTACCCTAACTCTAACCTTAACCCTAACCCTAAACCTAAACCTAACCCTTACCCTTACCCTAACCCCAACCATAAACATAACCCTAACCCTCACCCTAAACCTTACCCTTACCCTAACCATAACCCTAAACCTAACCCTAACCCCAACCCTAAACCTAACACTAAACCTAACCCTAACACTAACCCTTACCCTTACATAACCCTAACCCCAAACCTAACTCTAACCCTAACCCTTACCCCTAACCCTAAACCTTACCCTAAACCTAATCCTTACACTTATCCTAACCCTAACCCTAACCCTAACACTTAACCTTACCCTAACCCCTAACCTAACCCTAACCCTAACAATAACCCTTACCCTAAACCTAAACTTAACAATAACCCTAACTCTTACACTTACCCTAAACCTAAACCTAACCCTAACCCTAACCCTTTCCCTTACTCTGAACCTAACCCTAAACCTAACCCTAAGCCTAAAACTTACCCTTACCCTAAACCTAACCCTAACCCTTACTCTAAACCTAACCCTAACCCTAAACCTAACCCTTACCCTTATTCTAACCCTCACCCTAACCTTAACCCCAACGCTAAACCTAACCCTAACCCTTACTCAAAACCTAACCTTAACTCTAACTCTAACCCTTACCCATACCGTAACCCAAACGCTTAACCTAACACGAACTCTAACCCTAACCCTAACCCTTACCCTTACCCTAACCCTAACCCTAAACCTAACCCTAACACTAACCATAACCCTAACACCTAACCCTAACCCTAACCCTTACCCTTACCCTAACACTAATCCTAACTCTAAACCTAACCCTAACCCTAACCATAACCCTAACACCTAACCCTAACCCTAAACCTTACCCTTACCCTAATCCTAACCCTAACGATTACCTTTACCCTAACCCTTAACCTAACCCTAACCCTAACCCTAAACTTAACCCGTAACCCTAACCCTTACCCTTACACTTATCCTAACCCTAACCCTAACCCTAACCCTGATGCTTACCCTTACACTAAACCTAACCATAACCATACCCCTAACGCTTATCCTAACCCTAACTCTAATCCTAACCCTAACCCTTACCCTTACCCTAATCCTAAACATAACCCTAACCCTAACCCTATCCCTTAACTTTACCCTAACCCTAAACCTACCCCCAACCCTAACCCTAAACCTTACCCTTACAGTAAACCTAACCCTAACCCTAACCCTTACCCTAACCATAACCCTAACACTAACACTAACCCTTACACTTACCCTAACGCTAACCCTAAAGCTAACCTTAACCCTAACACTAACCATGCCCCTTACCCTTACCCTAAACCTAACCCTTACTCTAACCCTAAACCTAACCCAAACCCTAACCCTTACCCTAACCCTCAGCCTAACCCTTACCCTAACGCTAACCCTAAACCTAAACTTAACCCTAACCCTCACCCTAACCCTAACCCTTACCCGAACCCTAACCCTAACCCTAAACTTAACCTAGAACTAAACCTAACCCTAATCCTAACCCTAACCTTAACCCTAAACTTAACCCTATCCCTAACCCTTACACTTACCGTAAACCTAACCCTAAATCTAACACTAACCCTAACCCTAACCCTAACCCTAACCCTAACCCTTACCCTTATCCTAACACTAACCGTAACCCTAACCCTAACTCTAACACTTACCCTTACCCTAATCCTAAACCTAACCCTAACCTAAACCAAACCCTACACCTTACCCTTACCCTCTTCTTAAACTTAATCCTAACCCTAACCCTTACCCTTACCCTAACGCTAACCCTAATACTAACCTTAACCCTAACCCTAACCCAAACACATACCCTTAACCTAACCCTAACCCTAACCCTAACCGTAACCCTAAACATAACCCTAACTCTAACCCTAACCCTAACGCTAACCTTAACCCTAACACTAACCCTACCCCTTACCCTTACCCTAATCCTAACCCTAACCCATACCCTTACCCTAACGCTAACCCTAACCCTAAACCTAACCTTAACCCTAACCCTTACCCTTATCCTTACCCTAAGCCTAACCCTAAACCTAACCCTAACCCTTACCCTAACCCTAACCCTAACCTTAACACTAACCCTAACCCTAACCCTAAACCTAACCCTAAACCTAAACCTAACCCTTACCCTTACCCTAACCCTAACCCTAAACCTAACACTAACCCTAACCCTAAACCTAACCCTTACCCTTACCCAAACCCTAACCCTAAACCTAACTCTAACACGAACCCTAACCCCGAACCCTAACCCTAACCCTTACCCTTATCCTAACACTATCCCTAACCCTAACCCTAACTCTAACACTTACCCTTTCCCTAATTCTAAACCTAACCCAAACCTAAACCAAACCCTAACATTTACCCTTACCCTTAGCTTAACCCTAATCCTAACCCTAAACCTTACCCTTACCCTAACTCTAACCTAATCCTAACCTTAACCCTAACCCTAACCCAAACACACACCCTTACCCTAACCGTAACCCTAACCGTAACACTAAACTTAACTCTAAACCTAACCCTAACCCTTACGCTAATCCTAACCCTAACCCTTACCCTTACCCAAACCCTAACCCTAACCCTATCCCTAACCCTAAACCTCACCTTAACCCTAACCCTTACCCTTACCCTTACCCTAACCCTAACTCTTAACCTAACCCTAACCCTTACCCTTACCCTAACCCTCACCCTAACCTTAACCCACACCCTAAACCTAACCCTAACCCTAACCTTAACCCTAAGCCTTAATCTTACCCTAACCCTAACCATAACCCTAACCCTAACCCTAATCCTTACCATAACCCTAACCCTAAAATTAACCCCAACTCTTAACCTAACCCTAACCCTAACCCTAACCCTAACCCTAACCCTAACCCTTACCATAACCCTAACCCTAAAATTAACCCCAACTCTTAACCTAACCCTAACCCTAACCCTAACCCTAACCCTAACCTAACCCTAACCCTAACACTTACCCTTAGCCTCACCCTGACCATTACCCTAAACCTAAACCTAACCCTAACCCTAACCATAACCATAACAATTACCCTTATCCTAACCCTAAGTATAACCCTAACCATAACACTTACCCTTACCGTAAGCCTAACCCTAACCATAACCCAAACACTTACCCTAACCCTAACTCTAACCCTAACCCTTACCCTTATCCTAATACTAAACATAAACCTAACCCTAACCCTAACCCTTACCCTTACCCTAACCCTAACCCTAACCCTAACCCCAACCGTAACCCTAAACCAACCTTAACCCTACCCCAAACCCTTACCCTTACCTAACGCTAACCCTAACCCTAACTTTAACCCTAACACTAACCCTACCCCTTACCCTTACCCTAAACCTAAACCTAACTCTAACCCTAACCCTAACCCTAACCCTTATAATAACCCTAACCCTAAACCTTACCCTTACCCTAACCCTAACCTTAAACCTAACCCTAACCCTAACCCTAACCCAACCCTAACCTTAACCCTAACCTTAACCCTATCCCTAATCCTTAACCTTACCCTAACCCTAACCCTAAATTTAACACTAACCCTAACCCTAAACCTAACGCTTACCCTTAACCTAACCCTAACCCTAAACCTAACTCTAACACTAACCCTAACCCTAACCCCGAACCCTAACCCTAACCCTAACCCTAACCCTTACATTTATCCTAACACTAACCCTAACCCTACCCCTAACACTAACATTTATCCTTACCCTAACCCTAAACCTAACCCTAACCCTAACCCTTACACTACCCTAACCCTAACTGTAACCCTAACCCTTACCCTTACCCTAACCCTAAACCTAACCCTAACCTAAACCTAACCCTAACCCTTACTCTTACCCTAACCCTAACCGTAACCCTAACTCTTACCCTTACCTAAAACCTAACCCTAAACCTTACCTTAACCATAACCCTAACCATAACCCTAACCCTTACCCTTATCTTAACCCTAATCCTAACCCTAACACTTAACCTTACCCTAACGCTAACCCTAACCCTAACCTTAAACCTAACCCTAACCTAACACATACCCTTACCCTAACCCTAACCCTAACCCTAACCTTAACCCTAAACATAACCCTAACACTAACCCTAACCCGAAACCTAACCCTTACCTTAATCCTAACCCTAACCCTAACCCTTAAACTAAACCTAACCCTAAACCTAACCTTAACCCTAACTCTTACCTTTACCCTTACCCTAACCCTAACCCTAAACCTAACCCTAACACATACCCTTACCCTAACCCTAACCATAACCCTAAACGTAATCATAAACCTAACCATAACCGTAACCCTAACCCTAAACCTAACCCTTACTCTAACCCTAACACATATCCTAACCCTAACCTTACCTCCACCCCTACACCTAACCCTAAACCTTACTCTTACCCTAATCTAACCCTAAACCTAACCCTTACACTTACCCTAACCCTAAACCTAAACCAAACCCTACCTCTAACCCTAACCCTAACCCTTACCCTTACCCTAAAGCTAACCCTAAATATAACCCTAAACCTTACCCTTTCGCTAACCCTAACCCTATCCATAACCCTTACCCTAAACCTAACCTTAACCCTAACCCTAACCCTTACTTTTACCTTAACCCTAACCCTAACCCTAACACTTATCCTTACCCTAACGCTAACCCTAACCCTAACTTAACACTAACCCTTATCCTTCCCCTAAACTTAACCCTAACCCTAAACCTAACCCTAAGACTTACCCTAACCCTAACCCTCACCCTAACC
>JANJXV010000058.1:0-2500 GCA_024803745.1 Megascapheus bottae | reverse complement strand
TGAAACCTAACCCTAAACCTTACCTTAACCATAACCCTAACCATAACCCTAACCCTTACCCTTATCTTAACCCTAATCCTAACCCTAACACTTACCCTTACCCTAACGCTAACCCTAACCCTAACCTTAACCCTAACCCTAACCTAACACATACCCTTAACCTAACCCTAACCCTAACCCTAACCCTAACCCTAACCGAAACCTAACCCCTACCCTAATCCTAACCCTAACCCTAACCCTTACCCTAACCCTAACCCTAAACCTAAACCTAACCCTAACACATACCCTTACCCTAACCCTAACCCTAACCCTAACCCTAACCATAAACCTAACCGTAACCGTAACCCTAACCCTATCCCTAACCATTAGTCTAACCCTAACCCTAAACCTAACCCTTACCCTTACCCTCACCCTAACCCTAACCCTAACACTAACCTTACCCCCACCCCTAAACCTAACTCTAACCCTAAACCTTACTCTTACCCTAACCCTAACCCTAACCCTAACCATAACCCTAACCCTTACCCTAAACCTATACCTAATCCTAACACTAAACCTTACCCTTACCCTAATCCTAACACAAACCCTAAAACTAACCGTAATCTTAACCCTAACCCTTACCCTTACCCTAACCCTAAACCTAAACCTAAACCTACCTCTAACCCTAACCCTAACCCTTACCCTTACCCTAAAGCTAACCCTAAATCTAACCCTAAACCTTACCCTTTCGCTAACCGTAACCCTATCCATAACCCTTACCCTAAACCTAACCTTAACCCAAACCCTAACCCTTAATTTTACCTTAAACCTAACCCTAAACCTAACACTTACCCTTACCCTAACGTTAACCCTAACCCTAACTTAACCCTAACCCTTATCCTTCCCCTAACCTTAACCCTAACCCTAAACCTAACCCTAAGAGTTACCCTTACCCTAACCCTCACCCTAACCCTAAACCTTACCCTTACTCTAACCCTAAACCTAACCTTAACCATAACCGTAACCCTAAACCTAACACTTAATCTAACCCTAACCCTAAACCTAAACCGAACCCTAACCCTATCCCTAACCCTAACCCTTACCCTTACCCTAAACCTAACCCTAAACTTAACCCTAACCCTAACCTTAACCCTAACACCTAACCATAACCCTAACCCTAACCCTTACCCTAACCTTAACCCTAACCCTAATCCTAACACTTACCCAAACCCTAATCCTAACCTTTAACCTTACCCTAACCCTCACCCTAACCTTAACCCTAACACCTAACCATAACCATAACCCTAACCCTTACCCTAACCTTAACCCTAACCCTAACCATAACACTTACCCAAACCCTAACCCTATCCCTAAGCCTTACCCTTACCCTAACCCTAACCCTAACCTTAACCCTAACGCTTAACCTAACTGTAACCCTGACCCTAACCAGAAACCTAACCCTAACCCTAAAACTTACCATTACCCTAACTCTAACCCTAACCCTAATCCTTATCCTAACCCTAACCCTAACCCTAACCCTTAACCTAACCGTAACAATAAACCTAACGCTAACCCTAACCCTTAATCTAACCCAAACAGTAACCCTAACCTCTAACCCTAAACCTTACCCTAACTCTAAACTTAATCCTAACCCTAACCCTTACCCTTACCCTAACGATAACCCTAATACTAACCTTAACCCTAACCCTAACCCAAAAACATACCCTTAACCTAAACCTAACCCTAACCCTAACCGTAACCCTAAACATAACCCTAACTCTAACCCTAACCCAAACCCTAAACCAAACCCTAACCCTTACCCTTACCCTTATCCTAAACCTAATCCTAACCCTAACCCTTACCCTTACACTAACTCTAAACCTAATCCTAACCTTAACCCTAACCCTAACCCAAACACACACCCTTAACCTAACCCTAACCCTAACCCTAACCGTACCCTAAACATAACCCTAACACTAACCCTAACCCTTACGTTAATCCTAACCCTAACCCTTACCCTTACCCAAACCCTAACCCTAACCCTATCCCTAAGCCTAAACCTAACCTTAACCCTAAAACTTACCCTTACCCTTACCCTAACCCTAACTCTAAACCTAACCCTAACACTTACCATTACCCTAACCCTAACCCTAACCTTAATCCTAACCCTAACCCTAACCCTAACCCTAACCTAAACCCTAAGTCTTAAACTTACCCTAACCCTAACCATAACCCTAACCCTAAACCTAACCCTAACCCTAACCCTAACCCTTACCCTATCGCTAACCCTAACCCTATCCCTAACCCTAAACCTAACTTTAACCCTAACCCTTACCCTTACCCTAACCCTAACCCTAAACCTAACCCTAACTCTTACCCTTAACCTAACCCTAACTCTAACCTTAACACTAACCCTAACCCTAACCCTAAACCTAACCCTAACCCTAAACCTAACACTTACCCTTACCCTAACCCTAACCCTAAACCTAACACTAACCCTAACCCTAAACCTAACCCTTAC